>LGUB01000004.1:0-56595 GCA_001432165.1 Pseudoloma neurophilia
TATATTTTTTGTATTATGATAGTACTACTATGGCAGTAGTAAGGTAGTACTACTATGGTAGTAGTATTATGGTAGTACTACTATGGTAGTAGTATTATGGTAGTACTACTATGAGTATTATGGTATTATGGTATTATGGTATTATGGTATTATGGTATTATGGTATTATGGTATTATGGTATTATGGTATTATGGTATTATGGTATTATGGTATTATGGTATTATGGTATTATGGTATTATGGTATTATGGTATTATGGTATTATGGTATTATGGTATTATGGTATTATGGTATTATGGTATTATGGTATTATTATGATAGTACTGAGTATTATAGTAATATGGTATTATGGCAATATTATGATAGTACTTCTATTAGTATTATGGTATTATGTTGAAATACATTTATTCTTAAAATGTACGTTTATTCTTTTCTACTTATTCTTCATTTATTCTTGAAATATCTCTACTTATTCTACTTATTCTACTTATTCTACTTATTCTACTTATTCTACTTATTCTACTTATTCTACTTATTCTACTTATTCTACTTATTCTACTTATTCTACTTATTCTACTTATTCTACTTATTCTACTTATTCTACTTATTCTACTTATTCTACTTATTCTACTTATTCTACACTTATTCTACTTATTCTACTTATTCTACACTTATTCTACTTATTCTATTCTTAAAATACCTCTACTTATTCTATTCTTAAAATATCTCTACTTATTCTATTCTTAATTTAAACTTTCAAAATAATGAATAATGTTATATATTTTTATTAATAAACTGTCAATTTGATATCTTATTAAATTTATGATAAAATGAACACTGGCAATCAATTAAAATTTTATTCTCTAATCAAAAACCATAAAAGATCCATTGTATTTTATAAGATGTTCATAAAATAAAACATTTAAATATTTTTATCATATTTTGTGTATATAATCATAATTTTTTCATCTAATCATATTTTTATCATATTATGATACATCTAATCATAATTTTATCATATTTTGATACATCTAATCATATTTTGATCATATTTTTGATTTAAATTTATCCTTTTTTACTTTTAACTGTTTAAAATTGTGTTTATTACATTTTTATTAACATTGATATATCCAATTAGTTTAAAATTTATCTATTTTGGTTACATTATACTTTATTATAGCCTAAATGGGGTAATAAAAAACAAAATAATAAAAAAATAACATATTTTTATAATTTTTTTATACTCTTATTTTTTTTATACTCTTCTTTTTTTTTATACTCTTATTTTTTTTTTATACTCTTCTTTTTATTTTATACTCTTTTTTTTATTTTATACTCTTATTTTTATAATTTATACTCTTACTTCTTATATTTTACTCTTACTTCTTATATTTTATTTTATATTTTATATTCTTGTAATTTGTTTATTTCTATCAAGACTGATAGATTGATCAGATTTTAGTATTTGTTTTTTTAAATCTATAAAAGCTAAGGGTTTATTTATAAAAAATGTCTCCTCACCAAAATTTAAATAATAATCGGTGTATGGGCAAAAAGAAAGATTTTTCATATGCCTCTCTTATTTCACAGGCTCTTATTAATAGTCCTAATAATAGATTAACTCTAAAAGAAATTTATAATTATATTTCTACAAATTATCCTGATTTTACTTCAAGAAAAAAAGGTTGGCAAAATTCTATTAGACATAACCTTTCTTTAAATAAAGCATTTTTTAAAGAACCAAAAATGAAAGGAACACCTGGTAAAGGTTCTTATTGGACTATTAATCATTCAGAAGCAAAATTACTTTTAAATAAAACAGAACAATTAACAAATTTACATTCAAGAATAAGAAGAGGT
The DNA here is from genome assembly GCA_001432165.1 of Pseudoloma neurophilia. Classification (NCBI taxonomy): domain Eukaryota; kingdom Fungi; phylum Microsporidia; genus Pseudoloma; species Pseudoloma neurophilia. The sequence goes on from LGUB01000004.1 coordinate 1,861, forward strand.
TATGGTCATACAAATCAATCAACATATAAAAGAAGAAGTCCTTTTTTAGATGAAATTCAAATGGCAGATGATACCCGAATAAAACAACAAAATTTCTCTGTTTTTAATGGTCATTTAAATGATGGAAGATTAAATCCATTTAATTCAAGTCTTGAAGCATATTTTGGAATGCCAAATAGACATGATCAAGAAGAAGATGATCCTTATAATCAAGAAATGCCATTCAGATCAAATAATATGTCAGATTATTTTAGATTTGAATAAATGTACACATATTCATAGAAAATGTTTTTATTTATAACTTAATCAGAGAAATTTTTTACTGATAACTAATTTTTAAGTTTTATTTTAAAAACATGTTGTTTATAAAAAATTTTATTTTAAAACATGTTGTTTATAAAAAATTTTATTTTTAAATAGTATTTTAAATTCACTTTTAAATTTTATATTTCAAAACATGTTGTTTATGAAAAATTTTATTTTTAAATAGTATTTTAAATTCACTTTTCAAATTTATATTTTAAAATATGTTGTTTATAAAAAATTTTATTTTTAAAAACATGTTGTTTATGAAAAATTTTATTTTTAAATAGTATTTTAAATTCACTTTTCAAATTTATATTTAAAATCATGTTGGTCATAATAAAAAACAGTATGTTTAAACAGTGATAAAACATAATGATAAAAACATGAACATGATAACATTAGGTCATCAAAATCAATGCTGTACATCTCCTCAGAATTACCATAATCATAAAGCATTAAGTTAGATTTTAACATTAGGGCCTTTTATTACTTCAGTATTCGTTTGCGGACAACCAGTCCAGGCATGGAAAAAAATGTATTATAAAAGTAAAAATGTATTGTACAAGTAAAACTGTATTATAAAAGTTAAACCCTTAAATTAAGTAGAACTGTATTATAAAAGTTAAACCCTTAAATTAAGTAAAACTGTATTATAAAAGTTAAACCCTTAAATTAAGTAGAACTGTATTATAAAAGTTAAACCCTTAAATTAAGTAAAACTGTATTATAAAAGTTAAACCCTTAAATTAAGTAGAACTGTATTATAAAAGTTAAACCCTTAAATTAAGTAAAACTGTAATTTTCCATAAATTTAAAATATCAAGTGTTTTTTTGATATTTTATAATCCGTGGTAGTCTAGAGGTTAGGATCTCGGTCTCTCACACCGAAGGCCCGGGTTCAATTCCCGGCCACGGAATTTTTTATATCAAATTTGAACGATAAAGATGATTTACGAGTTTTCTCCTTCTTGATATTGATGTATTACAATATTTTTATAATATTGTTATATTAATAATAATATTGTACTAATATTGTTGTTGTATCAATATTATTATAATATTGTTGTTGTTTTAATTATAATATTTTTATTATTATTGTATTAATATTGTTGTTTTAATATTGTGTGTGCGAAGTTTTTACAATAAATTACGTTAAAACAAAATCAAGAAACAAATTATGTCCCTTAGAATGAAAACCGATGAAATTCTTCAAGAATTTGAACAAATGACTAGAAAAGGACCATTCAGATCATTTGTGCACAAAATTCATACTGTCAATGATCAGGGCCCATTACATTTTCATACATTGCATTGTCCGAATGGTATTTTCATTCTTCTTGCCGATGGCAGTTGTGAGCTCATTCAAAATGAAAAAGATTCTATTGTTTATGCAAACAAAAAATTATTAAAAGAGAAACCGGTTACAATTTCAAAGAAAACACCATTTATGAAAATTGATGGTCAACCAATTTCACTTCCATTCAAATTTAAATTATTAGAATTTAATACTTCTGAATATAAAATATTAGGATTGGAGATTTTACATAAAAAATAATTTCATTTATATTTTTTTGTTTTAAACTAAGTTATTTTGAACTAGGGTATTTTGAACTAGGGTTCTTTTAAACTAGGCTATTTTAAACTAAGCTATTTTAAACTAAGATCTTTTGAACTTGGTTCTTTTAAACTAGGCTATTTTAAACTAAGCTACTTTAAACTAAGCTATTTTGAACTAGGGTTCTTTTAAACTAAACTTAAACTAAGATCTTTTGAACTTGGTTCTTTAGAACTAAGCTACTTTAAACTAAACTAAGATCTTTTATTCTAAAATAAGATTTTATTTAGTTTTTATTATTATCGAATACTTCTTTATTGACAAATGGTAACATCTGAGGGTTAAGCTCTTTTTATATTCAATTTTTACTGTTGAGTCATTGAAATAAACTCATCAATAATTTGCCATATTTTTTTAAGATCATTGTCAATCACTTTTTTATTTTTCAATTTGATGTTAAAAACCTGCTGACCGTGAAAATCATCATCCCGATTCTGTTCACTGGTCAATCGAAATACCGGGCATCTGTTGTTTGTCTGAAAAAATTGTGATAAAAACTGTGAATACGACCAATGATGGTCATCAATGAAAAGTGCAACTGTTTTTATCTCCTCTTGTTGAGTGTTTTTATATGATAATTGAAAATGTGCAGTATGATTTTTCATTGGTTTTGTTATAGTCCTTTGTGAATGTAATAATTGATTTTTTGTAAATGGTGGAAGTCTAGTATCACCTGAAAGTAATAAAGATTTACAATTAAAAATATTTATAGGAGATGATGGTGCAAATGGAACAATAATCTGATAGGTTTTTTGTAATAAATGGTTTAAAATAAATGAAAAATCATATTTTATATTATAACAAGTCTTTTTCATTGGTTCAGTAGGTTGTAATTCACTTAATTTATACATTAAATGACTATCAACAGGTTTTATATCCATTTTATAAGCCAAATCTTTATATTTATAATATTCTAATTCTTTATTTTTATAATAAAATAATATTTGTAAAAGATCATAAGTTTTTCCATCTATTTCAATATATTTATTATCAATCACTGAATTTTCTAAAATTATCTTTTTATCAACAATAGAATAATTTGTAGCAAATATTTCACGGATTTCGTCCATTTCTTTTTTGAATGATTGATAGGGCAGGGGGTTTCTGAATGAGGGGGGTTCTTTCTTTGAATGATAGATATGGATTTTTTGAATTGAGGTTTTTTTCTTTTCTGAAAATGAAACGTAAAATAAGGGGGATTCTTCTTTGTATGACAGATAGGGGGGCTCTTTCTTTGAATGATAAATAGGGGGTTTCCTCTTTGTATGAGAAAGGGTTTCTGAATGAGGTTTTTTCTTTTTGAATGAGAAGATTTTTCTGAAAATAAAAGGGTCTTTCTTTTCTAATGAGAAAGGGGTTTCTGAAATTAGGGTTTTTTGAAGGGTTTTTTCTTTCTTGAAAATAATTTTTGCAAAAGGTATGAGTTGTTGAAGAGAAAATCAAAACTGTTAATTTAAAATGAGAGATAATATCAGAATTTATTAAAAGATAAAGAATCAATAAAATGGTGAAATAAAGTGTCTCTGTTTAAAAATAACACGTTCCTCAGAAAATTGATCAAGCGGACTGTATTTAGCAGGTTTTGATACAATTTTATCATCTGACAGTGTGTAAATTTTCTTATTGTCTTTGAAGAAATGGTGCAGTTGCATTTTATGAAGGGCAGTGCTGTGAGGGAAAAAATATTGAAAATTTTTGAAAAAGTTACTGCTGAATTGATCCAAGAGTTATTACAGAATTGATTAAAAAGTTACCGCTACTGAATTTTTGAAAAAGTTACTACTAAAATTGATCCAAGAGTTACTACAGAATTGATTAAAAAGTTGCTACAGAATTGATTAAAAAGTTACTGCTGAATTGATTAAAAAGTTGCTAAACTTTTGAAAAATCAATGAATAAATTTAAAAGTTACGGAATTTATTTAATGTGTATCTATGTTTTTTTCCAATTAATGAATTTGATGTAAGATTTTAGGTAAAAACCGTATAAAATAATTGGTCACATTCCCCATGGTGTTCTTTTAAATCGTTCTTGTTCTTCTAAAGTAATTTGTATTATTTTTGTCAATGTTATACGATCAGAATCAACTATTATAGGATGTGCATTACCATGTTCATCATGTTGAGTATCCTTTGCATCCTTTCTATATTTTTGTCTACGGTTTTGAAACCAAATCTGTACAGTTCTTTTTGGTAAACCTATTAAAATGGCAATATTTTCTCTCGTTTCTGTACTAGGAAAGTTTGAAATTGCGAATATACGAAGAAGTACACAGGTTTGTATCTCAGTTTTTCGTATTTTATCTTCTTTTAGATCTTCAATTGAATCATATCGTAATTTTAAAATTCCAACAAGTGCATCAGCGAATTCGTCAATTCTGATTTTTGAATTTCGTGGTCTCAACATGTTTTTAAAATGAATTGATCTTTTTACTTTGAAAATTCTTCTAAGAACTTTTTTTATAAAAATATGATAAATAAATACGTTATTTATAAAAATATTACGTTATTTGAACTTTTTTTATAAAAATATGATAAATAAATACGTTATTTATAAAAATATAAGAAATAAATACGTTTTTTATAAAAATATTACGTTATTTGAACTTTTCTATCAAAATACTTTTTTTAAACTTTTTATAAAAATATTACAATTTAAAAACTTTTTATAAAAATAATGACGTGTTCTTAAATAGAAACTGTTTTTTATATAAAATACGTTATTTTAAGTTATTTTTGGTTATTTTTTGGTTATTTTTTTCCTTTTAAAATTTTTTTAGCTGTCAAATATTTTTTGAGGATCTTAATAAAAATTTCAATTTAAACTTTTACAGAGATGGTAAATTAGTAAAAAATTTTCACCAATTAAGTTTTTGGAAAACTTTTTTTTAAATTAACCGAAAAGGGAAAATTTACGGTTCAATTGTTAAAAATGTACCCTTTAAGATAAACCATAAAGATCTAAGATATAAAAATATTATAATTCATAATTTTAATTAAGAAATGTCCATTTGTAGCACAAATCAATTTTCTTTCTAAGTAAAGAAGAGTCAGATAAAGATTTTAGGCGGAAACAATTTTCTGTTTTAGAAAAAGTGTCAAAATTTTTTGTTTTTTTTAAAATTACGATCATTTAAGAAATTTTTAAAAGAAATTTTTGAAAATTGAGCTCTTTGATTAAAACTAAAATTTACTGAATTTACTTTTGAATTTACTGTTAAAATTTACTTTTAGAATTCACTGTTAGAATTTCCTGTTAGAATTTACTTAATTTCCTGTTAGAATTTACTTTTTTACTTTTAAAATTTACTTTTAGAATTTACTGAATCATTTGATTAAAACTAAAAACATTGGATCACTCATAAAATGTTCAAAACATAATATTCTTTAATTTTACTCTATTTCATTAATTAAATTGAAAATCAAAAACGTGCAAATTGACAGGCCTTTTTCAAAAAGGTCTATTTTTGGAAGCAGATCATTTTACAGAAAATATTTCACATTTTAAAAGTAATAACAGAACAGCAATTTTTCAGTTTTCTTAATTGATCTGCCATTTTTTGGTAACAAGTTTAAAAAATCTATTTTAGGAAAATATACAGACTGTGCAGATGATAATTTGAGTCATTGAACTATTTTTAAGATAAATATTCTCTAGAAAGGTATTCATTAGAATTTTTAAAATCTTTAGATTATTTGAAATTCTTTGAAATTCTAAATTCTTTAGATTATTTGAAATTTTAAATTCTTTAGATTATTTGATTTTTTAAAATCTTTGATTATTTGAAATTCTAAATTCAGAAAAACTTCGCTTATCAGAAAATCTACCACCCTGAGAATTTTTATCAAAAACCTCAATTAAAAACAGATTTTCATGATTTAAGACTCGATTCAGAAAATTTTCACTATTTTCACTATTTTCATGATTTAATAAAACTTTCACTATTTTCATGATTTAACAGAATTTTCACTATTTTCACTATTTTCATGATTTAACAGAATTTTCATGATTTAACAGAATTTTCACTATTTTAAAGATTTTCATGATTTAAGAAAACTTTCGCTTTTTAAAGATTTTCATGATTTAAGAAAACTTTCACTATTTTAAAGATTTTCATGATTTAAGAAAACTTTCACTATTTTCATGATTTAAGAGATTTTATTTTTTTATTATTTGAAATTAAACAAAAATCATTCGAGAATACTAAAATTTATTTTCTATATCATTGTTTATCTTCATCTGTTTGATTTGTACTAATCGATGATTCAAGACTTAAAGTGCTATAATTGCTATTCGATAGTTCATCATTTCTTATACAATATTTTATTATATCAAATAATTTTGTTGATGAAATATCACATACAAATTCATCGTTTGGATCGTAAAGTGCATCTGATTTGAGAAATTTCGTATATTCATTGACAAATGGTTTTTCTGTTCCTCCATTTCTGTTTGCATCCTTTTTTTTAGAAATTTGTCTTTTATTTTGAAACCATACTTGAACTGACCGCTGTGATATTCCAAGCAACAGTGCTAGTTCATTTCTAGTCTCTGTAGATGGAAAATTCGTTATTTCATAGACTGATTTTAACACTGATTGTTGTAAGTTGGTTTTTTTAACTTTTACCCCAAAACCTATACGTTTTTTCTTTAAAGAACTTATTTTTAATAGGCCAATAGCCGCATCTATTTCTGATTTTCTTACCTCCATAAAATAATCAACAAAATAGAATCTTTTAAGCCATGTTTGATAAATTTAGTGATTTAAACTAAAAAAGGAATGATTTGTTAATTTATACACAGTTTATCAGTACTACGTATTAATAAAGACATTCTTGAATAAAATTATTTGTTACAAAAACATTTTGTTGATGATATTTTATTGATTAAAATATTTTCTTATCAAAAAAAATTTGATTGATAAAATTTAAACTTTATTCACTTAATATTCATTAAATGTAGAAATGACAAAAATGTTAAAATTCTTTAAAATTTTTACTGATTTTTAAAAAAACTGATTAGAGCAAATCACGTGATCAAAATTGTTTGTTTTTTGATAAGATGATCTGAAAGATTCAATTTTTGACTGGTTGATTCTTCATAGATAAATGAAATTTGTTAAAAATTTTTAAATTTGTAAAGAATTTGTAAAGAATTTTTAAATTTGTCAACAATTTTCAAATGGTGTTAAATTTTTCAAATGGTGTTAAATTTGTAAAGAATTTTTAAATTTGTCAACAATTTTCAAATGGTGTTAAATTTGTAAAGAATTTTTAAATTTGTCAACAATTTTCAAATGGTGTTAAATTTGTCAACAATTTTTAAATGGTGTTATTCTTCATAAATTACGTCTAATATAGACACAATGATTTCAAATTTTCTACATTTTTTTGTACATTTTTACAAATTTTATACTTTTTTATATATTTTTGTACAATTTTATATATTTTTATATATTTTTATATATTTTTGTACAATTTTACAATTTTTATATATTTTTGTACATTTTTATATATTTTATATGTTTTTTTAAACATTTTTACATATTTTATATGTTTTTATATAATTTTTTATATTTAGGTGGTTTTTTAAAAAGATCAGACCATGTTTACACTTTCATTACGAATTCAGGTAAAGGACATAAAATCATAGGGCCACTAAAAACCACGAACCTGGTCAAAACCTATTCATGAAAATCATATCGCACATGTTCTCTTATGATTATCAGGTCATTGTCAATGTTTGACTAAAGCGTGACTGATTCAAGACAAAAAAACAGTATGATGTTTTCTATTAACCGTTGTTAATCGATCATGTCAAATACAAACTATGTTCCTAAAACCGTTGTTAATCGATCATGGCAAATACAAAAGATGTTTGTCGGTACCTCTACATGACCGCTTATCACATATTTATCAGACATGTTATCATAACAGATCATTGGTCCGTTTTTATCTCATCAATGATATAAATACTCCTTTACTCTCAACCCCATCCATTCTCGTCTTACACACATGCATACAATGTACAACACATCGCACAAAAATATAATAAACTCTTATTATTACGACAATGTTCACTATCATCAGCTGCTATTTGTTCATGGCAATTTTAGATGGGTCACATTTCAAAGATGATACCAATCAATATACGTGTAGGCACAATAAACTCATATCGTTTATAATTCAAAGATGATACCAATCAATATACGTGTAGGCACAATAAACTCATATCGTTTATAATGAAGTATAAAATTAAGTCAAAATAACAAATGTTTTTCTTCTATCAGTGTTTATTTTTAACTTACCCTGTTCGTGTGTAATCAAAGAGAGTGCTAAACTAAAACTTTTTTCCCTCTATGGTGCTGTTAATTTTTTAAAGGTAAAATCATGAGCCTCTGCTTTAAGTGCATTAATCATAATTAGGTGATAAAATTATGAAATGTAACAGAAAGAAGATATTGTTGACTGATGAGTCGAAATAATTGTGATATTATTTCATTAAATTATCTTTTTTTCATATAAATTTATATTTTATTAAGAAATTTTTCTTTTAAAGTACAACATTGAATGATTTTCTGATCAAATCGTCTGTCAATCAGAAATTTTACATTTTCTGATATTTTCAAAATTTGATAAAAAGGACTGAACCAAAAGTATAAAACAAAAGGAAGGAACAAAAAGGATTGGAAAACAAAAGAATTGAACCAAGGATTGGAACAAAAGGGTCAAAATAAGGAATGAACGAAAGATCAAAACAAAATTAAATAAGATCAAAACAAGATTGAAATAAGATTAAATAAGATTAAATAAGGATCAAAATAAGGATCAAAACAAGATTAAATAAGATTGAAATAAGATCAAAACAAGATTAAATAAAATCAAAACATGTTTTACTTATGAAATTAACCTAATTTGGCTGACAAATCTTTTTATAAGTCACTTAAATAGAAAGAAAATTACAAAATCTTCTATTTTATATAGATTTTAAAAAATAATTCTTTCTAGTCCATTTGATTTGACAAAAAAATAAATTTTTATATTTTTATCAGATTTAACAAAAAAATAATTTTTGATTTCTCTGGATGATTAAACAAAAATGGTTTATTTTTTTTATTTAATGTTATTTTGTATCTTTTTGGTACTAAACGAACAAAAACGGAAAATTGACAGCTTTTTGATGAATTGTGGGAGATTTTGCACAGATTTTTCTCTTATCATTCAAATTTTCTCCTTTTTATTATCTTTAAGTAAAAAAATCTGAAAATTTCATTTAAATTTTAACTTAATTTGAATCTAATTTGAATCCAATTTTAACTTAATTTCATTCTAATTTCATTCTAATTTGATGTTTTTGTTCATTGTTCTAATTAATCTGAATATTTGTTGATCATTTTTCATTTTCTATAATGATAATTCGTATTTTAAGTCATATTTTTTATTTAAGTGAATTAAAAAATATTTTTTTTTATTAAATCATTTCTAGTCTCTTGTGTTTTTTTCACCTCCCTTATCAAAATTTTGTTTGAAAAAGAATCAAATTTTTACCCCTTCAGAAATGACCGATCATCCTACGGCAGTCGTAATTGACAATGGCTCTGGCATGTGTAAAGCAGGTTTTGCTGGTGATGATTCTCCTAGAAGTGTCTTTCCAAGTATATTTGGTGTTCCAAAACATCAAGGTGTTATGATTGGAATGGGACAAAAAGATTCTTATGTTGGAGATGAAGCACAACAAAAAAGAGGTATTTTAGCACTTAAATATCCAATTGAACATGGTATAGTTTTAAATTGGGATATGATGGAAAAAATATGGCATCATACATTTTATAATGAATTAAGAGTTGCTCCAGAGGAACAACCACTACTTATGACAGAAGCACCACTTAATCCAAAAGCAAACAGAGAAAAAATGTTACAAATTGCATTTGAAACTTTTAATATTCCATCTTTCTATGTTTCTATTCAAGCTGTTCTAAGTTTATACGCTTCTGGTAGAACAACAGGATTAGTTCTTGATTCTGGTGACGGTGTCACTCACATTGTACCAATATTTGATGGTTATTCTTTACCACATGCTATTATGAGATTGGACTTTGCAGGTAGAGATATTACAGATTATTTTAAAACTTTACTTCTAGAAGATGGTTATCCTCTTGTTTCATCTGCTGAAAGAGAAATTGCTCGTGATTGTAAAGAAAAAACTGCTTATATTGCAAAAGATTTCCAAAAAGAAATGGAAAATTTCAAAACTCAACAAAAAGAGATTCCATTTGAATTACCAGATGGTAATATTATAAAAGTTGGTAATCAGGCATTCAGAGCACCAGAAATGCTCTTCCAACCATCTTTAGCAGGATTTGAGTTACCAGGTATCCATGAAACAATTTATTCTTCAATTATGAAATGTGATGTTGATATAAGAAAGAATCTTTACTCAAATGTTGTACTTTCAGGTGGTACAACCATGTTCCCAGGAATTGCTGAGCGATTACAGAAAGAAATTTCAAATTTGGCACCTTCTTCAATTACAGTCAAAGTTGTTGCACCTCCTGAGAGGAAATATTCCGTATGGATTGGTGGTTCAATCCTTGCAAGTCTTTCAACATTCCAGACCATGTGGATCACAAAGGCACAATATGATGAAAGTGGACCAAGTATTGTTCATCGCAAGTGCTTCTAAGTGAATGAATTGATTAGTAGTACAATTTTGGAAGATTTTAAATTTTTTGTGAATATTTTGTAGTTGTTCATCATTCATTTTGTAAATTCTTTTGAGAATTTAAGCTTTCAATGAACATTTTTAAAATTCTACAAAAGTTTTAAGATTCTATGAATATTAATTCTGTTAATGTTTTTTTATCTTCATGAATATTAATTTTGTGAATATTTTTTTATCTTTATGTAAGATCTCTGGGAATATTTTAAGATCTCTGGGAATATTTTTTATCTTTATGAATATTTTAAGATCTCTGGGAATATTTTTTATCTTTATGAATATTTTAAGATCTCTAGGAATATTTTAAGAGCTCTAGGAATATTTTTTTATCTTTATGAATATTTTTTATCTTTATGAATATTTTAAGATCTCTAGGAATATTTTAAGAGCTCTAGGAATATTTTAAGATCTCTAGGAATATTTTTTATCTTTATGAATATTTGAAGATCTCTATAAAACCTTTAATATTAAGTGAATATTTAAAGAATTCTATAAAACCTTTAAGATTATGTGAGTATTAATTCTAATGATATTTATTTTATGAACTCAGTTTTTTACTTTTAGAATGTTTTTTTTGACAATTTCAAAGCCATTCTTCGGGTTCACCCCTTCATTAAAAAATGACAGTTGAAAGATATTTAGAATTTCTGAACAATGTTAAGACGCCGTACCATCTGGGCTGGTATCTTATGACACAAAAAAAGTTACCGGTTGTCAGAAATTTGAATGAGTTAAAAAAATCAGGCACATTTGTTTATAGACCAAATGATACATTGATTTTTCTGATAAAAATACCTGAAAATCCTGACAATATTCGGATGGTTGTTACGCACAGCGATTCGCCGTGTTTAAAATTGAAAGGTAATGGAATCAAGAGTATTCTGCAATATATTAAAAAGGAGACAAATGGCGATCCCAGGGTAAAAATGCCGACTGAGCTGTCTATACCGGTACGTCCGTATGGCGGCGGCTTGTTTAACACTTTTTTTGATCGATTGTTAGTTTTGACAGGCTTTGTAGTTTGTAAAATTGATGGAAAGTTGGTCAAAATTGTGGTTCATGATATGGGCACAGCCATTTTACCATCTTTGCCTCCACATCTCAATCATAACAATGTTTATGAACAGGGAAAAGTTAAATTTGAGATAAATAGAGCTATTATGGTAAATGCTGAGTGTGAAAGTATGTCAATTGAAAGACAGGGCATTGAAGCACTATCTGACATATTCATGGGTCAAGAATTGGACAATGGCGATATGATTCGGTTCAAACAGGAAGATATCATCGGACATGATATATCACTGATTGACAAGCAAGAACCGGTTCAAATTGGTAAATTTATACATTCTGGAAGACAGGACAACCTGCTGTCGACATTTGCAGCTGTTGACGCCATCCTTTTTGACGATGAAACTATTAAAAAGAACTCAAATGATGTCAATCAGGAGGAAAAAATGATTGGTTGCAGAAATATTCAGGTCATGTTAGCCACAGATTTTGAAGAAATCGGATCTGAAAAATTAGAAGGCGCTTACAGTCACGTAATCAGAGATTTGTGGAAATTTTTAAATTCGAAATTGTGCGATCGAATCGTTAAAAAGCCAATTGAAGGACAAGATGACAAAATATCAGATGAGAAGAAAAATATCGAATGGAATGAAAATTTAATTCTAAGTGCAGATGTGTCACATTGTTATAATCAGAATTTTTCAGGGCATTATGATCCTGACCATAAATTGGAATTTGGACAATCGGTAACAATAAAAAGGTCAAACCATTACGCAACTGATGCTATTGGTGAGGCATTTATTAATGATTTGTGTGTTAAAAACGATATTCCTTTTTCTGTATACGAGAATAAGACAGGAATCAGAGGTGGTTGCACTGTTGGAAGTATTCTAAGTTGTTTAATAGGTGAAAGAGTGATCGATATTGGTACGCCCGTATTTGCGATGCATTCTGCAAGAGAGATGGCCTGTGTTGATGACGTTTCAAATCTTTCAAAGCTGTTCAGAGTGTTTTTCAACCAGTAAATAAATTACAGGATTTGACTCAACAATCTTCAAACAATCATTTTTTGTTCAGTTTGAAACAGGCTATTTGATCATTAAAATGAGGACATTTTGTGATTTGAAACGAATCTATAAAAGAAAACTTCTTAAAGGACATTTTCTATTTGTAAAATCTAAATGTTTTGACATATTAATCAATTTTTTAAAATATCTGATTATTTCAAAGTATAACAATCAAAAATGAAACATATTACAAGTATTTATCAAGTTAAATTTAAGGAAGTTAATTTCAAAAACAGAAATATAAAGTTATTTTAAAAACACAAATATAAAGTTATTTTAAAAACACAAATATAAAGTTATTTAAAAAACACAAATATAAAGTTAATTTTAAAATTATATTTTAAATTCAATTGGGGAAGTCAGAAATCCATATAAATATTCAAATGGGAAACAGTTCTTCACAACCAATACCACCAGCAATAATCAACAACGGCATACGGGGCTACGCAAATCGAACACGAAATGACTCACTATCAGATGATCCGAGATGTATTTTTGAAATGCCAGCACCAAACCAACAACATTCTTACTTAACAGGAAAGCAGGAATTATTGGCTGATAATTTTGACATGAAGCAGATGCTCAAAATACCTGATGATAATGAATTGACAGAGCCAAAGCAAAATCCAATTACAAATAGTGAATAAAATATTTTTAAATTTGATATCTTATTTTTACAGATTCAATCATAATCTGTAACATTTTTCCGATATGCCAATTGTCTTCTCTTGATTTTCAACCGGTTGAATTTTTCAATCAAAGATGAAACACATCTTACTATAATAAAAAATGGTTCAAAACTTATAAAAAATTAAAATTTACTTCAATAACATAATTTTTAAAAAAATTCAAAATATCAACAGAAAATAAATTAGAACAATGGGTGCAGCATCAAGCGTACCAAACGGACCAGTAGGTGCAGCCAACCAGTCAAATCCAAATGCTGTGGTAAATGAAAATCCATGTCAAATTGAGTTTGATCCACGTAAACAAGATTCATTCCAAAATTTAGATTATTACGGTACACGACGATATGGTAGTTACGTAAGGTTAAAAAGCAATCCAGAGATTGAAAAACAGAATGCACAAAAATAAATTATTTAAATTTTATTCTAGAATTAAGATATTTTTATCTTTAAGATATTAGAAACCGAATTTTTTGTTCAGAATCAGTGCTTTTTCATCTTGATTCTTGTTTGATGACAAATATTCTTGTATGATTCTTGTTTGATGAGAAATATTCTTGTATGATTCTTGTTTGATGAGAAATATTCTTGTATGATTCTTGTATAATGACAAATATTCTTGTATGATTCTTGTTTGATGAGAAATATTCTTGTATGATTCTTGTATGATGACAAATATTCTTGTATGATTCATGTATGATTCTTGTATGATTCATGTATGATGAGTTTTTAAAATAAATTTATGTTGCTAAAAAAATATCATTTGATAAAATTACAGAAAGAACAAATTTTCTACCTGGACAATTTTCCTATCGATAAAATTTTGATTATCTTTGCACAGAAATAAACTGTGCCATAAATGAAACGACTTGAAATAAAAAAATGAGAGAAACGACTTTGAAATAAAATATGAAATATTTCAAATATTTTTTAACGTATCCTAAATATTAAGATTATACACATGTGTCCTAAATATTAAGATTATACACATGTGTCCTAAATATTAAGACTGTACACATGTGTCCTAAATATTAACATGTACACATGTATCCTAAATATTAAGATTGTACACATGTATCCTAAATATTAAGATTATACACACGTGTCCTAAATATTAAGATTATACACACGTGTCCTAAATATTAAGATTGTACACATGTATTCTAAATATTATGATTATACACATGTATTCTAAATATTAAGATTATACACACGTGTCCTACATTTTTTCTTAATTTTATAAATCAGGTAACAAAAACAGAAAAAAACCAACAATGTAAACTCAATTCCAATGGCAATTGGAATCAAAGATTTATTGCTCTTGCCATCTGTAAATATAATTTGGTTTTCTTTTTCAAGATTATCAGGTAACCCACTTTTTTTTGGTATTTGAAGATGAAAATCATCATTTGATAATGAAAATTTTTTACCATCAACTGTTAACAATTCTTCAAATGCTTCATTAGGTGTTTTTTCTATAATTTTGTTCCAAAATTTTTCATTTTTTTTATCTTTATCTTTATGTTTATCTTTAGAAGATCTGTCATAATTAATTCGTTCATAAGACTCTAATTTTAAATATTTATTTGCACCGGTGATACAATTTATCAGTTCAGAAGATGCATTTTTTGCTCTTTCAAGTATTTCTGTATTATTTTCAAGATCCATTATACCATTATTTTCTATTTTTAATTTTTTATTAGAAATTGAATAATAACATTTACATCTTAAAAATTGTGGTTTTTTACAATCTAACTTACATTCAGAATATTTTTTATCATTTTTATCATCTAGACAGTTGTTCATCGCAGTTTCTTTAAGCAAAATTTTGTGATCAAAAATATCCATCGGTTTAAAATTTGAGAAACAATTATAGTACAAAATTGACCATTTTTGGTAAGTAAATGAAATATAATGAGATAATATGAGATAATATCTCAAATATAATGAAATATAATGAAGTAATATGAGATAATATCAAATATAATGAAATATAATGAAGTAATATGAGATAATATCAAATATAATGAAATATAATGAAGTAATATGAGATAATATCTCAAATATAATGAAATATAATGAAGTAATATGAGATAATATCTCAAATATAATGAAATAATATGAAGTAATATGAGATAATATCTCAAATATAATGAAATATAATGAAGTAAAGTTTGTATATTCTAATAAATTTTGTATGTTTTAAATTTAATTATCTTAAAATGGTCAACACCCTCTAAAATGGTAAATTTTTTGTTTCAAAAGATCTTATTATACTTTAAAACACAATATTATACTTTAAATTATACTTTAAAACACAATTTTCTATTTTTAAACACAATTTTCTATTTTTAACATTTTAATACATCTTTTAATAGTTTAATACAAAATATTCTATTTTTTAACATTTTTAACATTCTATGATATCCAAACATTCAATGATATCCAAACATTCTATGATATCCAAACATTTTATGATATCTTATTCAATGATATCTTATTCTATTTTTAACATTTTTAACATTCTATGATGTCTTATTCTATTTTAATACAAAACATTCTCAATTTGAAATATTTAAGAAAATATTTAAGAAAATATTTAAGAAAATATTTTAGAAAATAATTTATTAATAAACTATTAAGCATCATAATCTGGATGTACGTAGATATATCCCTCATTCTCATACAATATACCCTCTTCTTTTAAATATTCAAGAACATCTTTTGCTAAACCCTGTTCCTTTTTTAATCCCTCTTCATCTTTGAGTGTTTCTACCACTGTTTCAATATAATAAAGTATTAAATCTTCTTCTTTCATTCTTTCCTTTGTTTTAAGTATAAAAATAAAAGTATTTAATATTTTATCCATACATTGTTTATCAATTTGTTTATTTGCAATTTTTATATCAGAAAAATGTATTTCTAAAATACTTCCTGTAATTAATCTATATGCTTCTTCAATATATTCAGGTAATACGTCTGATTGATATAATTTTGCAAGTGCCTCTGATAATCTGATTAAAGATTCAAATGTACGAATTGATATTAAATAATTATTACTAGAAATGGTATTTTTCATCCTCAATTGTTTATATTTTTTGATTAACAGTGTGCGACATTCATCATTTATTTTTGGTGTAAAATTTTTTACATGTTGAATGTAAGAAAAAATCTCTTTTCTGTCCAACAACATCGATTGACTTGTGTTTTTTGATTGACTTGTGTTTTTTTCAGAATGACTTACCTTTTCAGAATACTCTCCCCTTTCAGAATACTCTCCAATAGAATACTCTCCAATAGAATGTTTATCATTTAAGATAAACTCTTCAGATATTTGATTCAAATGGTTTGAAATCACCCGTCTTGCAACATTTTTATCTCCTTTTTCATTTGGTTCATCAATTATAACGTAAAATAAGTCAAATCTTGACATTATCGTATCATTTAAATTACAATTATATCTTAATGATTTAGAAGTATCATATCTACCATTTCTTGGATTAGCAGCTGCTAAAATTGAACATCTAGCATTTAATGTTATATTTATACCTTGTTTATTTATTGTAACAGTTTGTTGTTCCATTGATTCATGTAAAGATGAAATATCTTGTAATGATAATTTATCAAATTCATCAATACAACAAATTCCTTTATCAGAAAGAACTAAAGCACCTGCTTCAATTAAAGATTCTTCTTCTTTTGATTTTATAACAGCAGCTGTTAATCCAATTCCTGTTGATGTTTTACCAGTAGTATAAATTATATTTTCATTTTCAAAAGATATTTGTTTTAAAAATTGTGATTTAGCTGTACCAGGATCTCCTAATAATAAAATATTAATATTTTTTCTAAGAGTAGAATGACCACCAATTAATTGTAATAAAATTGATTTTTTAATATTCATATGACCATAAATTGATGGAAATAGAGATTCACTTAATAAATTATATAATGATCCTTTAATAAACAATGAAGTGTTAAATTGTGTATTGTGAGTATTAAATTGAGTACTAAATTCACTGTTAGATTCTCTATTAAACTCACTGTTAGAGTCTCTATTAATAATTTCTCTATTAGAGTCTCTATTAATAATTTCTCTATTAGAGTCTCTATTAATAAACTCTCTATTAATAAATTCTCCATTAAAACCCCCATTAATAAAACCCCCATTAATAAACTCTCTATTAATAAAACCCCCATTACATAAATTATTCGTTTTGGATATCTTTTTAAGTACTGTCTCTATATCAGATTCTTCTATTACTTTTTTATTTATAGAATGACAAATAAATATCATTTTTAATTGATGATCTGCTAATGAAAGTGTTGATCGTTTTTTATTTCTATTCAAATATTTATTAAAAACTTTTTCAATTTTAATATAACCATTAAAAATTACAATTTCACCCGGTCTTACTTGTTCTGTATTTTCATTATAACATTTTATTTCTAAAGATCGAGGTAAATGTCCATCTATCTGATTCGTTTCTTGAATATTTATTAATTGATAATCTTTAAATGTTATTGGAATAATATCAAATTGTGTTTTATTAGTACATAAATGATTTGGACATATAATAAATTGTATATCATTATTTTGATTTACTGTTATTTCTTTAGTTTTTGATTTACAAATTTTACAAACATATACAGCTGTGGTTAATTCTGGATAAATTGTTGATGTTCTGGTTACTCTTCCTTCTATTGATATAAATTTATTTAAAAGTTTGGTACTTATCTTTTTTATATCAAATACTATAATATTATTATTAAATTTTAAAAATGGTTTTATTTTTAGAACATTTTGTATGTTATTTATTATAAATATAGAAAGATCACTATCTGATTGTGCTAAATCTTTTAATGAAATATAATTATTTGATGTAGTACCTTCTTCTGAGAGAACTGATGGATAAAGATTGGCTAAGGCTGGTAAAAATGTATCAACGGTATAATCTGGCATTTTTAGTTTATGATCTGATAAATTTTATTTTATAAACTGATTTTTGTATTGAATTATTTCTTAGAAAATTATAGGGGCTCAAAATATGATCCATTTTGATTTGGATAAAATATGAGGGGCGTCTTAATTGTATTACTGAAAAGATAATTACTGAAAAGATAAGCGTAAAATACAAGCGTACTATTGAAAAGATAAGCGTAAAATACAAGCGTTATTGCTTATTTTATGTGTTATTACCAAAATACAGCGCTAAAAAAATATACTTATAAAAAGGTAAGATCAATCGAGTATGTTTAGCTTTTGATATAATATTCTTTCAGGACGTATACATGAATTATGAAAGCTTTTAATTCATATATGATGGACAGAGGCCACTCTTGGTCAAAAGACGCGTAGAAAATCTTACACCTTATGCACTTTATGTCCAAATTATTTACTTCTGCGAGTATATATTATTTTGATATTTTTACGATATGGTTATTCAATTGATACATTTTTAAAAATTGTCTTCTATTTTAAGATTTTAGATGACATGAGGACCTGAATGAAAATTAAGGAAATAAGAATAAAAGAAAAATTATCATGTATTTTAATAGTCATCTAAATCATCATGTATTTTAATAGTCATCTAAATTATCATGTATTTTAATAGTCATCTATCTATTTTTACCTTTTAATTAGTATATTTTTTTAAACGCTTGTATTTGAGTAATTTTGATTGTATTTGAGTAATTTTGCTTGTATTCAAGTGATAATACTTATCATTAAATACGACAAATACTTATCATTAAATACGACACAAAGAGAATTACGTAATTCAGATGCTCTACTAGATCTTACAAACCAAAAGAATATCAAGATGATTCACAAGATGACAAACAGAATCAGACTACCGACTCTGAGCACAAACAACAATCAAGTATCAGACTTAAAATCAGTTTTTGTTCGCTATGCTCTTATAATGTATTTTTATTCAAGATCATGATGATAAAACTTGTTTCTTCATTTTTTGTTTTAAAAAATGAATTTGATACTAAAATCATTTTGAAAAGTTATTATGTTGATGAAAATACAGTAATGGACCTACAGATTATGAAAAAAGGAATGATTCAATTATATAAGGATCTCTTATAGCAAAGATGTATCTATGATTTTTTCCTTTTCTTGTCAGAATTGAACATCTTTTACAAATTTAGCTATATTTACAGCTGTACGTAAAAATAAACAAATGATACTACATGGGAATTTTATCATCAAAATAAAAAAAAGACTGCTTTTCATTAGAAAGAATTGAAATGAATTTTAAATTTTCTCAGAATTTAAACTTCTTTAACATTGAATATTTTTAATACTTGGTTGATAAACCAAACTTAATTTGAGAACATAGGACAATCAATAAATGATATGGTCCTATAGACTATCAGATGAGATCATCGATGATATCAACAATATTCCGAACTAAAAATTTTGAAAATCATAAAATATGTTGCTTATAGATAAGTGTTATATGTTTATTTTTCTCAAATCATAAGGAACAAACTACAAAATTATTATGGACAGCAGTGATACAAAATATTATGGCCAGCACTGATACGAATTATTGTGTACGAGCTCTGCCACAGAATTATTATGGCCAGCTCTGCTACAGAAAATTATGGCCAGCACTGATACAGAATATTATGTACGAGCTCTGCTACAGAAAATTATGGCCAGCACTGATACGAATTATTATTGCCAGCAGTGATACGAATTATTGTGTACGAGCTCTGCTACAGAAAATTATGGCCAGCTCTGCCACAGAATATTATGTACGAGCTCTGCCACAGAATTATTATGTACGAGCTCTGCTACAGAAAATTATGTACGAGCTCTGCCACAGAATTATTATTGCCAGCACTGCTACAGAATATTATGTACGAACTAAAGTTCGTGCCACAGAATTATCAAGTACGAGCTAAAGTTTGTGCTACAAATTCCGAACAACCTATTTGAAATTTTTTGCAAATTCATGAAATAAAAAGTCCTACTAATTTTTCTATTTCAAGGTTCAACAGGCTGTAGAAAATTCATTCGATTTGATTAGGTTATGTCTTTGAACGGATTAAGTTTTTTTCGGAAAATTAAAATATTTTTTGAAAATATCGTTGCTCTTAAAATTTTAAAAATGTGTTGTTCTGACTCGAACTCAGTTCAAAAAAAGGTTTGATTCCTAAAAAGCCACTTTGTACAACAAAAACAGTAATATGAAAATGTGAATTTTTTCTAAAAAAATATTGTTCTCAAATGATGACTATTAACACTTGAAATAGCAGTATTTGAAAATTTATGTTTCAAAAACAAATTAATGGTTTTTTTTCTAGAGTGAACCTGTCAAATTGAAACAATTTCCTTAAAATATGATAGCTGTCAGATCGCACATTCCTTTACGAGTCAAAATAAGAGGATTTTTATCTTTTAAATGGAATATTAACAGGCCGTCAGAGAAATGAAATGTTTTTTATCAAAAATATCACATTTGGGCAAAATAAGCAAAAATTCAACCAAAAATCTCGATGAAAGTTTTATAAATTGTCAATTGTATCCTTTTAGTTTCAATTTAATGAGAAAATATAATTCAACAAAAATGACAATCAAATATCTAGTCACATTTTCAAAATATTTCAAACCTCTAATGATATTATTTTATTCATGTTTAATAAAAAGCCTCGATTTTGAAGGGGATTTTCAAGATGTAAATGACATTTTGGAATGGAAAGAATTTGAACCAGGTCCAACTAATCACCCATTTCTTTGTTTGAAAGATTCAAATTTTGAATGGCCTCGTATGACTGATCCCATGATATTGGATGTGTATAAACAGCCATTTTTGCCGCCTGGACCATATGATACCGAAATATTTGGTGTTCAGGAAGTGGATAGGCACGGCAGATTTTATGAATATCTGGATCACACAAATTTAGTCAATCAACAAAATCAGATTTGGCAAATAGTCACAAATTATTTTGAATATGAAACCAATGGACGATATGTTGTAGAAGAACAAAGCAGTGAAGATAATTCACAATATAACTCAGAATATGAAACAACAGCCCCCTTCAATCCTGAAACAGAAACATTTTTCCCTATAATGACACAAAATTTAGGACAGAATGAAGTAAGAGCCGTATTGGAAAGAAATGAACAAGAAAATACCTTTCAGAGAAATTTTAATGGTCTTAATGGGGTTTCAGGTGTTAATCCGAGAAATATATTAAATCAACATACAATAAGTGATAACCAATCTGTAAATAGCTTTCAAAATGATCGAGTGTCTTTCAGAGAATACATTGTCTTATATTTTGGAAGTTTTATCAATAGTAATACAATCGATGCTAATCGAACAACAAATGGTCAAAATGTGCCGAGAGAATACGAACAAAATGGAAACACTATCAATGCAGTAAATTCAACACAATTTCATTCTGCCGATTTCTACACACAACAACATTTTGAAGGGGCCGATCCTGATGAACCACAATATAGAAACAGGCCACATAGTGCGATAACAGCACCAAGAAAAGAAAATACTGAAAGTAATAGGGAAAATCCGCAGATGGGTGATTTACCTGAAAGAAGACAACGAGGTTTAAATTGTCAGAATGTGTGTGAAGAAAATTCAAAGGATCAATTGTCCGAGTTGCCAAGCCAGGAGTCAGAAAGATCGAGCTCAAAAAATGGATCAGAACCTGAAAAGTACGAAAGAAAACCAGGAAAATACGAATCAGAAAAATACGAATCAAAACCTGAAAAAAAGGACGAAAGAAAATCACTGTTTACCAGTATTGCGTTTTTAAGTTTTTTAGTAACGATTGTGTTTTTTTGTATACCACCACTTTATAAGAAAATTTACGGTGTGTCGTTATTTTCACGAGAATAAAAAATTATTTGAAAATCTTTATGAAAATGATAAATTTTCAACACCTTTTTTTTATTCCTTACATCTACAAATATTTTCTCCCATTTTAACCAGAGTTTCTATTCCATTGGTCGTATTTTCTAAAATTTGATCCAAGTTTTTGAAATAATCTGATTTCTCGAAAACAAGGACAACTGTAGATCCTCCCATGTTAAAATGTCCCATATCCTGACCTCTTTTCAAAATTTCACCTTCTTTTATAAAAAGTGTGATGCTGCCGACAAATTTGGCACCAATTATCACATAATAAAAGATAATTTTTTCATTTTCTAATTCCATCTCTATTACGATTCGTTTATTTTTCATTATAGCCAAATTATCCATACATTTACTATGTACTGATAGCAGCTCACCGTTAAAATTTGTTATTTTCTTTATTTTTACATCTAATGGTGAGTGAAAGTGGTGGTAATCTGATGGTGCCAGGCGAAAAACCAACACTGTCCAATCTATGGATGGTTCAAATTGTTTAAAAGCATTTTTTGTAAAATCATTTGAATATTTGTTGCAAGAAGAAAAACACCAACAATTTGAAACACAAGGTTTACGAATCAATTTTCCAATACAGATGGTTTGATTTTTTATAAAAAGCTTTAAATTTTCACTTTTACGAAAAACCAAAAGACGACTGTCACATGGACTTATCAGGCATGTGCAACTGTCAGACTTTATAATTTTATTGTCTGTATTTGTTTCTTGAATCACTGATGGCTGTTTTTTATCTTGTAATGTGAAATCAGATGTTTTTTCTTTTATTAAATGGTTGCAATCAAAAATATTTCTTTTTGTTTCTAAATTTCGTTTAAAAAAACTGTTAAAACAGTCAAATTTTCTCGCATATTTGAACAATAGACTTAAATATGAAAATTTTGATAAAATGTTTAAAATCAAAGAGTCTAAAATGGTATTAGAATGTAAAAAAGGTTTTTTGTCTTTTATATCAGATGTGTCATTATATGTGTCTTTAGATGTGTCATTAAATGTGCCATTATATGAGTCTTTAGATGTATCTTTAGATGTGTCATTAAATGTATCTTTATATGAGTCATTATATGTGTCATTATATGAGTCTTTAGATGTGTCATTAAATGAGTCTTTTGATGTGCCATTATATGTGTCATTAGATGTATCTTTATATGTATCTTTATATGAGTCTTTAGATAAGTCATTATATGAGTCATTATATGAGTCTTTAGATGTGCCATTATATGAGTCTTTAGATGTATCATTAGATTGTTTGATGTCAATATCATATGACCAGATAAAAAGTGGTATCAGCCATTTGCTTAACCATGAGTAGAAAATAAAATGATTGAAGTGGGTTTTAGAAATTAAAAGTGTAAGATGGAGTGATAACTGTATCAAAAAATAATTTGAAAATTGTACTATGACACTGAAATAATCCACTTTTGTGCCATAAGCACTTAAAATGAAAAAATAAAGCGATAAAACAGTAAAATCAAACCATAAGACCCCTAATAAAATCACGAATATAATAAAAAATATTTTAAATTTGAACTGTTTCCGTTTTATAAAATTATTGAGATCGTAATACAGTCGAAGAACCATAGGCACCGTTTCATTCAGATAAAGACCCGTATTTTTATCAAAAATGATCAATCTTGAAGAATTAATGTTCAATCTTGAAGAATTAAAATTCTGAACTTCTAGATTTTTGTAAACTGCCAATAAATAATTTGCAAATGTGAATGGACAGGATGTCACCATTTTTTCATTTAAATTTCTCTTATCTGAAATAAAAGGTTTAGTTTTTAGATAATTTTCATTATTTTGAAATATTTCAAATTTACAGTCATTTATGAGCAAAATGTGTAAAATGAATGGTTTTTCAACTGGCAATGTAATATTTTCATAAATTTCAGTGATATTTTCATTAATTTGTAATTTGATAGGTGCTATTTTTGATTTTTTAATATTTTTAACTCTTATTGTATAAGAGATGTCATTGCTTGGCAGATTTATCTTTAAATAATTTTTCATGATAAATAAAATTTTTTTTACAAAGAGGGTTGTGCAATGAAAAAAAGAAAAAGGGCCTGGCTATGAAAAAAAATAAACTTTTATTTATGATTTAATAAAACTTTCATTAAAAATTTTAAAAACACATTAAAAAATTTGAAAACACATTAAAAAATTTGAAAATTTAAAAAACATTTAAAAAACACATAAACATTTTAAAAAATTTGAAAATTTTAAAATACATTTAAAAAACACATAAAACACATTAAAAATTTTAAAATACATTTTAAAAAACACATAAACTCATAAAACATTAATATACATTTTAATAAACATTAAAAAACATTAAAAATACATTTTAAAAATTTGTATCTTAATATCAATTGGATGTCAAATTTTAATAAAATAAATTAATTTATTTCTTTAATATCACTGATTCTCCAAAAAAATAACGTGTCTTTTTTTTTCATCATCTGATTTAAAAAAAACTGGTTAAAATAAAATTTGTTAAACAATGTTTTATTATAATTCCTGCTTTTGTTCCTTTACCTCTTCTTTTTCTTCTTCTTCCATTTCTTCCTTTAATTGTTTCTCATGTTCAGCGAATGACTGTGTTAGTTTTTCTAATAATTCTTGTAACTGTTTTTGTTCTGATAACATATCTTGATCATTTTCTTCTGTAACAATTTCATTCTTTTGTTTATATTCTTGATATTTTCCTTTCATTTTATTATAAGTATCATTAATTTTATTTTTTGTATGATTTTTTAATTGATCAGTTTTTTCTTTTAAACATTTAAGATGTTCCCCTGCTTTTCCTCTTAATTTTTCCAATAATGTTCTTAAAGTGATAATATGAGGATGTTGAGTAAAATTATTAAACATTGTGAAAAGAGTTGAAAGTGGACCGGTCTCTGCCTGTGTTGTATGTATAAGAAGGAATGATAATGGTAATAATATAATTGTAGTTGAAATTTTCATTTTTACTAAAATTTTATTGTTAATTTTTATAATAAAATTATTTTAAATAAAATAATCGTTTAAAAAATACAGACAGTGTTAAAAATGAGAAATAAATGTTCCGTTTTTGTCTTTTCTCTTTTTCTAAGGGGGTTGATAAATTTCTAATTAAACAAATCAGAAAATTACCGGGAGTAAAAAAAAGGTTTTTACGTAAATTATTAAAATCTTAATATATTTGAGAATAGCAATAAAATAATTATTTGAGAATAGCAATACAATAATACATTTGAGAATAGCAATAGAATAATACATTTGAGAGGAGCAATACAATATTTAGAATAGCAATACAATATTTAGAAGATCATTAATATATTTGATCATTAAAATATTTGATCATTAATACATTTAAGAAGACTGACATATTCTATAGGATTTATTGACAACCCTTTAGAATCTCGTAGGAACAAATTTCTTAGATATTTATTGTTATCTTTCGAATATTCAACTTTGTTATTGTTCTTCGATTGAGATCTCTGAAAAAAGAAATTGTTTCCCATACTATTTGTTTATTGCTTAGTTGTATTTATATTTTCCTACAATCACTTATCTATCAGTTAATTGTTTGTAAACAATCATGTCGGTAGTTGCATCATTGTTTGGATGCGTCGATATGACAAAGACCAATTCTGTTTTAATATATTTTTTTAATTTATCAGCTGATGTCATGAATGAAAATGTTCATTCTTAACCATTTTCTTTATTTTTAGGTTTATATTTAAAAAATAATTTACTAAAAAACTTTGTAAGGTTATTTTTCAGGTCACTTTAAAATTTATAAATCATGATTTTATTGATATTTTCTCATTTGATTTTTGTTGTTGGTGTTCACATGATGTGATTTAACATGGTGTGATTTAACATGATGTGATTTCACATGGTGTGGTTTAACATGGTGTGATTTAACATGATGGTGTGATAATTTGATTTTTATAAAAATTACAAAAAATAAACTATTTTTAAAACACGTTTTTATCATTCAGAGAGTATTCAAATACTTTAGTATGTCCTAATTGATTTTATTATTTGTTGGATGTTGCTTTTCTAGAAAACACAAATTTATTTTGAAAAACTCACAATACACACAATAAAATCAAGATGTGAAAGAACAAAAAGGACTGCTTGTCAGAATAACTTGAAAAATAATGAATGTTGAAAGAGACTCAACTGGTAAGTGATATGGAATGAATTTGAATCTTTCTGATAATAATTGAGAAGAATTTTTTGAAATACGTTTCAAATAAAATTGTTAAAGACGTGTTTTTTTCTAAAAATGTTAAAAATTTTATTTCTTTGGCTTATACAGCAGATATTCTTAATTTTGTAGATGTTCTAATTGGCTCGAGTGTGCAAATTATGAAAATTTAGATAATTTGTTTAAGGAACGTAAAACGTTCTTTCGTTTCTAAAAAGGAGTTTATCCATATTTTGATCAAAAAATCAGAAATCTTATGATTTTATTGTTTTCCTGACTCTTTACTTGTTTTAAGGAACGTAAAACAGTGATGCTTTCGTTTCTAAAAAGGAGCTTATCTATGTTTTTTTTATTGTCGAATTTTTCTTTATTTAAGTAAACTACCATCTGTGGGTTCCAAATTTCTACATTTTTGATCATGGAATGAGAAATCTTATGATTTTCTCCTTTTCCTGACTCTTTATTAATAACAAGTTTAATTAATTTTTCTATTATGTTTATTAATAATAAAAAAAAGTTAAATATTTTAAATTTTCGTTTTATTCTTCCAGAAATTTTCTAATGCTCTCCGCTACTACTTTTTGTGCTTCCGCTGGTGATAAAATCTCAATATGAGAAATTGCAAGTGCCAAATCTAAATCATATAAATCTGGGTCTATCGATGAGGATGACGAATATTTTGGCATGTTTATTCAAATAAAACACAATTTCAATTGTGCAGTTTTTTAATAGTGCCAACAAACAAAGAAAATCTAAGAGGCCCTAAAAAATTCTATTTTTATGATGCCCACAAAACAAATAATAATCAAAAGACCTGGTCTTCCTTCAATGATCATAAAGATTGTTCAAAATAATAGTAAAAGACAAAAAACATCCTCAAACGAAACTTCTTACTCATCAAATAAAAAACAACCTTTGGTCGAAGCCGGCTTCTTGAGAGATCATGAATCTGCTGAGTCGTCATCGTCAGAAATATTTACAAGAACAATAGTGTCAAAAAACTTGGTATATTCTGATCAAATTTCTTCATATGTCTCAGAAAACGAGTCAATCAAATCAGAAATCTATAGTTTGACCAACATTCCGATCGACGAGTCGATCAAATCAGAAATCTATAGTTTGACCAACATTCCGATCGATAAGCAGATTCTAGTACCAATTGTTGACGGGTTTGTTCTTGTTCAAAAAATCGAGCTCAATAATCTACCAGCTACACATCCGTCAAAGCAAGAAGCACTGGATCAAAAAGTAGAAATCATGAAACAACGGTTGGTCGGTGAAAAAAATGACACTTTCAAACTTGAAAAAGATGAAATTGCAGAAATCACTAAGAAAATTCTTAAAATTTAATAGAACACTTTAAAATTGTCCATATATCATAAAAATAAAAAATATGTTTTATTTAAAATGTTTGTTGCACTCTATGAGCAAATTATCAAATCACTCAACTCTCAGCAACATTTTCAAGGGTCGGTGAAAAAAACAAATTTATTTGTTCCTGTTTTTGAAAGCTTCTCTTTTAGTCAAAATAAGAGTCACGTAGTTATTCTAGAATTTTTTAGAATTATTACTGTTTTCGAAATTTAAACGAAAATTCATACAATCGTAAATCAGAATAAAATGCTCGAAGTCTAATTTTCAGGTTCAAATGAGATAAATATTGTTTTTTGATGAGATTTGTGTCATCAACCGGTGCTAATCACAATTTTTAGACTCGAATATTTTTAAGACATGAATATTTTTAAATATTTTAAGACTTGAATGTTTTTAAATATTTTAAGACTCAAGTATTTTTAAATATTTTAAGACATGAATATTTTTAGACTTGAATATTTCTAAATATTTTAAGACACGAATGTTTTCTGAAACAAAATTTTTAAACTGAAACATTCATTTCTTATGAAAATGCCACATTTTTTGTAATTTTCGATGTTTTTAAGTTTTGTGACATTTTGGTATCAGAAAAGAAAATTTCTGTAAAATTTTCACCCTTTTAATATGTCAATTACTTTGCACGCTGACCATGAAAGACTGAAAGAAGAGATAGAAAGAAAAAGATTAGAAAAAACTGATATTTTACAACGATATAAAGTATCAGATCTTGATGATATTAAAAAAATTGATTTATATTTTATTCTTGATTTACCAGGTTATAGATTCAATGATTTACCAGAGAAAACACTTTTTAAAAAATATAGAGAAAGAATTGTACGATATCATCCGAATAAATCTGATGAAAAGATATTTATGGCACTTAGAGATGGTTACGAAATTTTAAAAAAATCATATTGGAAGAAAAAATATGATGAATATTTTTTAGATGAAAAAATAATTGAGAATAGAGTGTACTCAGAAGAAGAATTTTATGAAATATTTAGTGATTTTTTTAATAATGTTAGTTTATTTTCTAAAAATAAAAATATACCATCACTTGGTGATAAAAATACATCAAAAGAAAAAATTAAAGAATTTTATGCATTTTGGAGAAATTTTGAAAGTACAAGATCTTTTGAATTTCTTTCTTATACACCAAATTATCATAGTTTATCAGAATATGCTAAACAGGAACACGATCAAAAACTCGTAAAGGTAAAAAAAGATCTTTTTAATGAACATGTACTTAAAGTTAGAGAAGCTGCTAAAATTTGTGAAATTAATGATCCAAGATTTGAAAGAGAGAAAATTTACGTATCTCCTAAATTGATTGTTAATGGTTGGACAGAAAATGATATAATTTTATTTGAAAGATTGAAGAAAAAGTATACACAGGGTAAAAATATCGATTGGAAGAAATTTCAACAAGAATTTGTATCAGAAAATAAACAGAAACGAACAATGAGAGATTTTCTTATAAAGAATACACAAATTGAACGATTCCAAAATGATACGAATGGAAATGCACAATCTTCCAAATAAAAGAAACTTATTTTTATTGAAATCTCTTGTAAACTGATTTTATGGTTTTTTTGTAGGCTTTCAGTTTTCTTTGTATAAATTGGAAATAATACAGGATAAAATTAGATTGAAACATTTTGATCATAATACCAAAAAGTTTGACTATTTGATGCTGAAACGTATTTTATGCGCAATTTGTTGTTTGAATGTTGTTCTCTCGTAAATTATACTAATAAATCAGAAATTTTTACAAAATTGTAAATAATTGAGCTGATAAAATAAGAATTCATAAGCTATTGAAGGAAATTTTCTGTGATCAAAAGTTTATTTGTAAAACGTGACATCCAAAAATTACCCCCATTTAGTTTGATTTTTCATAATTTTTAAGATAAATTTTCTATAATCAAAAGTTTATTTGTAAAAGGTGTCATCCAAAAATTACTCATTTCGATTGATTTTTCATAATTTTAAAGATAAATTTTCTATAATCAACAGTTTATTTGTAAAAGGTGTCATCCAAAAATTACTTATTTAGTTTGATTTTTCATAATTTTTAAGATAAATTTTCTATAATCAAAAGTTTATTTGTAAAAGGTGTCATCCAAAAATTACTCATTTCGATTGATTTTTCATAATTTTAAAGATAAATTTTCTATAATCAACAGTTTATTTGTAAAAGGTGTCATCCAAAAATTACTTATTTAGTTTGATTTTTCATAATTTTTAAGATAAATTTTCTGTGATCAAAAGTTTATTTGTAAAACGTGACATCAAAAAATTACTCATTTAGTTTGATTTTTCATAAGCTATTGAAGGATATTTTTTGAAAATTTATATCATAGGGTTATCGCTTTGAAAACAATCACAAAACCAATACCCTGTTTCAGGCATTTATACTTTTTCTAAAATGATATTTTTTCACTCTTTTTTATATGAGTTCATGGCAAAATAAAAGTGTAAAACGTCTTTTAGAGAAAAAATGTAAAATATTGGCATGATTTTATCTATTTTGTGTTAGACACAAAAAACCGTATAAAATGCTTAATATATGACAATTTTTACATATTTTAAATCAAGACTAAAAAGCATTAGAAAACAAACCACCATCAAACAATATTGAAATACATCAAGAATGAAAAAAAGACTTTTTAAAAATAACGCAAATTTATTCTGAAAAAATATTCACAATCAAATCAGGAAAAAGATGAGAAAAAAACAAACAGGTCTGCTTGTCAGAGCAACCGTGGTCATCTAGCGGGATTTAATTTTGTTATAGTGCTTTCAAATTTATCCATGATTTTTTATCCAAAGTTTTGACTGTTGAAAGACTTTGATAAAAAATCATGGATAAGATTCCAAAAAATATTTTACACAGGAAAATACTAAGACCTGGTCGCATATCCTCTGAGAGAGGGAATATAGAACCAAGTCAAAATACTGAATATTTTATCCATGAACCAACGACCATACAGTGGCTTTGACGAGCAGTCCATTTTAAACATCTGTTTTCCTGATTCGATTGTGAATATTCTGTCAAAATAAATTTGCGTTATTTAAAAAAAACTGAATATTTTATTGTCAATACGTGTTTGTTCAAAAAATACAAAAATCTTGTCAATCTTTTTTGACCAATGAATTAGATTTAGAATATCATGACAAGAGTAAAGATACAAATTACCATCTTTCACTTTTCAATAAATTAAACCTGTAGAATCTTCTTTCAGAGTGAAAACGGCCATTTGAATTTTATTTGCTGTTAAACCGATTATTGTATGAAATTGTTGCCAATCTTGTTATATTTTCAATGTTGATTTATCAATTTTGAGATTTTACTCTTTTTACATTTAAATTGACAACAAAATTCAAATGATTATTGCATACTGTTTTAAAAATATCACAGATAAATTTCATATTTTGTGAGAAAAGTGATTACACATATTGAAACATATGACAAATCATAATTTAAACTTATCTTGAAAATACTTTATCATTTTAAATTAAACATTTATGGTGTTCGATTATATTTGAAAATTTTGTGTTATTTACTCAGCAAATCCACCATTGCAAGAAAATTTTTACATTTATAAGCATTTTTTCAAATCAGATAATGATTTTATCTCTTATTTTATGATAATGATTAGACTGGTTTCATCTTCTATTTTGTGATAATGATTAGACAGGTTTTATCTCTTATTTCACATTTAATGATTAGACTGGTTTCATCTTCTAACATTTAATGATTTCATCTTCTAATATTTAATGATTTCATCTTCTGTTTCACTTTTAATGATTTGTCTTCTATTTCACTTTTAATGATTTCATCTTCTGTTCCACTTTTAATGATTAGACTGGTTTCATCTCTTATTTCACATTTAATGATTTCATCTTCTGTTCCACTTTTAATGATTTCATCTCTTATTTCATAATTATGATTACACTCTTGTCATCTTCTATTTCATTACAATGATTTCATCTTCTATTTTACTTTTAATGATTTCACAATAATGACACCCCTGAAATGCCAAGCTTTGAAAAGTCTTTACAAAGTGTTTTACTTAGTAAAAATCGTTCCACTCATTTGAAAGAGATATTTTTACATTTAGAAACTAATCCTAATGATTCATTAATGTTCTGGAATCATTCACATATGAAATATCTCGTTTTACAAGTTCTGATACAACCGTATGTCAATCAGGCCTATACCGGTCATCTTAATGAGATTGATTCTAATGATATGAATTGTAATGAGATCAATTTTAATCAAAGAGAAATGAAAACAGACACTTTTCAGCAGGTGATCACTGTGTTGAACATTTTACAAATAATTGTGATCGAGGAATCCGTACGGTTAGATTTTATAAACCTAAACCTTCCATTTTATATTTATCCGTATTTGAACAATTTTGATCAATTAGAATCTTTACGAATTGCATCTTTGGGCGTATTTGGTCAATTATTAAAAAATAATGATAAAAATATTCTCAATTATCTTATGTCTACTGAAATGATACCATTTTGTTTAAAACTTATGGATATAGGATCAAATATAAGTCGTAAAATATCAATTCATATATTTTATTCAATAATAAAAGATGATCATGGTTTAGAATACGCCTGTCAAACATTTGAAAGATTTATTGCCATATCTGTAATACTTAACTCTATGATGTTGCAATTAATAGATCAACAAACCATAGATTTATTAGAACCTATCCTTGATTGTTATCTAAGATTAACTGAAAAACAAAATGTACTATTCTCTTTCAAATCACAGAGACCGGAGGCTGTATTTAATGATAAACTGGATTCATTACTTAGAACATCTAATGACAATTTTAATGATGTAATGATAAAAGACAAATCAAATAATGATATATCAAATCATGATAGAACATCTAATGAAATTTTAAAAGACAAACTTAAAGAACTGAGACAACGTATCGGTTGAGGCAACACAGAATAAAATAAAATGTTTAATTCATTTTTTGTTTATGCGTTGATATTTTTTCGATTATGCAACTGATTTATTAAAAATCCTTATTTATCATTCATGAGTGTATTTATTGTGCTTAAATTTATGCATTGTACTTAAATTTATGTATTGTACTTGATTTTATGTATCATTCATGATTTTATGTATCATTTATGAATTTTATATATTGTGCTTAAATTTATGCATTGTGCTTGATTTTATTTATCATTCATGATTTTATGTATTGTGCTTGATTTTATGTATCATTCGTGAATTTATGTTTCATTCATGAGTGTATGTATTGTGCTTGATTTTATGTATCATTCATGAGTGTATTTATTGTGCTTGATTGTATGATTTTGAATCTAGAACATTCCCTGTTTATGCGCATAAATATAACAACTATAAATACAGAAAAGAGTGCATAAACAAAAATCAAAGGATGACCGAAGCACATGCACTGGTAATTGAGACCACTCGTACATTTGATTCGACTGTCCGGTTTATCAATAGACTGTTGGACAATTTC
Source organism: Pseudoloma neurophilia (assembly GCA_001432165.1). Taxonomy (NCBI): domain Eukaryota; kingdom Fungi; phylum Microsporidia; genus Pseudoloma; species Pseudoloma neurophilia. Next base: position 35,270 of record LGUB01000004.1, read on the forward strand.
TATTCATATAAGAATTTAAAATCTTATGTTACTGAAAAGTACTGTCAGAAGAAATCAATTAAAAAGAAAGATTTTAAAAATTACGATTTATCAAAAAGTATGAAAAACCACAATTCAAGAAATAAACACCGTTCAGAAAAAAATTTGAAAAAACACAATTTAGAGACAAATCAAGAAAATAAACGTATTGAACAAGATTCAAAAAATAAACAACATAAAATTGAAATTGAACTTGACAGTCAGTTCTCAGATACTGTATTCTTTGCAGAAGCCTACATTAAAAATAAGTTACAATTCACTGGTAAATGTACGATTGATAAAAATACAATGTTTATAATTTATAAAAGTAAAAAAAATTGTATAAAACCGTACTATATGGTAAGAAATGATCAGAAACATAAGATACTTTCTATTTTTTATAACCATTCTAAAGAGAGAAAATTGATTCAGTCTTTCAATTCAAATGATAAAGAAATACAAATTAATAAAAAAGAGAAAAATGAGAAAAAAACCGTTCTACTGACAGGACCACCTGGAATGGGAAAGACTACCATGGCAGAGGCTGTCTTTCTAAGAGTAATGCTCAGAAAGGACTCAGTTCTTTGTAATCAGAGCAATGTGAATGAAGACTTAACAAAAAATGAAAATTTAAAAGTAAATCACAAATCAAATATAAATAAATCAAAAAATGAAAATTTAAAAGTAAATCACAAATCAAATATAAATAAATCAAAAAATGAAAATTTAAAAGTAAATCACAAATCAAATATAAATAAATCAAAAATTAATGAGTCAAAAGTGAATCACAAATCAAATATAAATAAATCAAAAAATAATGAGTCAAAAGTAAATCACAAATCAAAAATTAATGAATTAAATGCTAAAAATGGAGTGAAAATCTTCTTCTACAGACATCAAAATAAAAAAGATTCAGAATCAGAAAAAGTAAGGAATACAGTTTTTAAGAAAGTGAATTGCTCAGTGTTTGTAAGTAAGTACTTTGGAGAATCCTCTCAGTTGATCAATCAATTCTTCTCAAGTAATCGGAACACTCTCCTACTGTTTGATGAGATAGACAGTTTGTTACTACCACGTAATACGAACAATCCATGTGATAGTATTAGAATGGTAAACACATTCTTATTAGAAATGGATAAAAAAAAGAATGATATGATATTTACCAGTAATATTGAAACATTGGACAGGGCAGTGATTGACAGGTGTTACAATTTATCGGTTGATTGTTTAGAGACAGACATTGAACATTTAGACAGACAGACAATCACTTATCACTTAGAGGGACAAACAATCAGACAACACTTTGACAAAGAATTTTCAGACAATAAGACAAACGGTCAACAAACAGGTGAAACAATTAGAGATAAATATGGTATCATTGTACGTAATACACTCAGGGATGAAATGCTCAAAGGAAAGAGACCATTTAAAAACATATCCAGATATATATCAAGACTTATGAGAGATAGTAGATTATTCTTAAGAGAGGGTGAGTCAATCAGACAACTAAAAAAGAGGATCATAAATAATATTCTTTAAATTCTCTGATATTCTTAAATTGATAGAATTCACTGATGCCCCTAGAAATCACAAAAACTGACGATCAAACAGTGAACGTATCATAAAAATAGTTGTAGTATCACATAAACATCACTAATACCGGACAATGTCAGAGAAAAAAGGCTTCTGGTCAGACCAACCAGTTACAAAACATGTGTGTTCTAAACAGAACACTCCTTTCAATGGATCAGGTCTTAAAGAAGGACCATCAAAAGATGTATTATCACTTTTGAAAGATGGAATGTCCTTTAAGACAATTACACATTCAGACATACCCCGTGTATATTCCTTTTTAAAAGAGTATTACATTCAATCACACTCATTCAAATTGGAATACACCTTACAGATGGTACGTAGGGAAATATTAGAGGGAGTTGGTGTAATACTTTTAGAAGGAGAGGGTGACAATGAGATGGTTATAGGGTGTATTACTGGTAAACCAATTGAACTGAGCATATCAACAGGGGAAACACTCACATGTAGGTGTCACTTATTAGATCATAGGAATGAGAAAGACTCAGACCATGTAAATGAGAAAAATGTAGGAAACTCAGAAGATAAGAAATCAGACCATGGAAATGAGAAAAATGTAAGAAATTCAGAAGATAAGAAATCAGACCATGTGAATGAGAAAAATGTAGGAAACTCAGAAGATAAAAAATCAGACCATGGAAAAGAGTCAGATCATGGAAACGAGAAAATTTCATTTGCAAGTATCAATTTCCTCTGTATTCATCCAATGTACCGTAAAAAAGGTATAAACACCCTTCTCATTAAAAAGATACAATCAATCCTAAACACTTACAATTTCAACAATGCAGTATTTACAGGTGCCAGTGATTTACAATTCAGTCATTGTCATTACACTTATTATCATAAAATAATCAAAGGGGTACATGTACAACAATCAGGGTACAGTCACTGGTTGATAAACCATCACTTGGTCAGAAATAAAAATATGGAATTATTAAAGATAAAGACCGTAAATAAATCATTGGAAGATCTTCTTAATAAAATGAATGACCAACAGATGAGAAAAGAAGGTGTATCAGTGTATGAAAAGATCAGAGCAATGGACTATATGACCATGTACTTAAAAGATTACCAATTAAATGATAATAAATTAATGGATTACCAATTTAAAATAATGTATAATAAAAAGGACAACAAAGGATTCAATTTAGAATCTAATGGGCTTGGTGTTTCACAAAGAACTGAATCAGATCAAATACTGTCAAATGAAAAAACACAAAGAACTGGATCAGATCAAACGCTGTATAGTGAAAAAACGCATGAAACTGAATCAGATCAAATACTGTCAAATGAAAAAACGCATGAAACTGGATCAGATCAAATACTGTCAAATAAAAAAATACATGAAACTGGATCAAATGAATATGTTGAAATACCACCAAATCAAAATTTATTGCTCTTTTTCAAGGATGATTATTGTCATGGTTTTATAACTTATTACACCATTGACTCAGTAAATGTAGAGGATAATGAAAAATATGTAAGAGGGGGGTATGTTAAACACATGGTCATATTCACAGATGCAATAGACAGAGACACAATACAAAAAATAATGGATCATAAGACAGGAGAATTTAGAGGAACATTTTCAGAAGACTCGAAGAACAATAAAGAAAAAAATAAAGAGTATTTACTTAAAAATGAAGAAAAAAATAAAGAGCATTCAGAAATAAACACGGATTCAAATGAAAATTATGATCTGAAGAAACAGATGCTGAATTGTCTGTGTACGTATTTCTATGACAACAATATCCACGTTTTAAACTCTCTTGATTTCATTGGCAGAGAGAAAGTATTAAAATCAATTGGTGCCATTGAGGGCACAGGCAAATTATTCTACTACTCATTTGGGTATAGAATGGATGGTGTCTGGCAGATTGTAATGGTATGATTTGGAATAAAATGAATGTTTTATCAATTAATATATTTTATCAATTTTTTTTTATTAATTATTATATTTTTTATTAATTATATTTTATCATCTATTATTTTTTATCATCTATTTTATTTTTTATCAATTATGGTTTTGGTTTCTTCATTTGATTTTTTTTGTTCTGTCTTAATGATTTAAGAATAAATATTATTAACATTTGAATGGAAGTTTTGACATTTTGAATTACAGTTTAAATATTTTTATTTTCTAAAGGAGAAAATGATTTTAAAAAAATTTACAACGGAAAACCTTTCATCCGTTATTTCTGTTCGACTATTCATTTTGTGATTTTCTCATTTGATTTCAGGTTCCATTAACCATAAATCGTGATTATAATTGTGGAAAATTGATCTTGGATTTTACAAGTATGTTCTTAAATATGATTGTAACTCTTTTAAATATTATTATAAATTTTTTAAAAAATATAATATTGCAAATTTTTTTAAATATTATTATAAATTTTTTAAAAAATATATGATTTTAAATCTTTTAAAAAATATATGATTTTAAATTTTTTAAATATTATTATAAATTTTTTAAATATTATTGCAAATCTTTTAAAAAATATATTATTGCAAATTTTTTAAATATTATTATAGATTTTTTTATGATTGGAGATTTTTGCTCTGCTTTTTTTGCTAATTTGCCATTTTAGTAAATTTTCAGAAAAGAAATTTTATGGTTTTTGTTGTGTTTGTTTGTTGGATTCTTATAATTTAAATTTTTTTCGATCGGGCAAATTTGCCTATTATGTCACACATTTGCCCCTTTAGTTTTTCAAGGCTTAAAAACCACTCGTTGTAAGCCTTATGCACTACCTGCTGATTCAAATATTATCAATCTTTGCGACTGATAATCGGGATGACAAAACTGATACAGGTATGAAACGAATTCAAACAGATACAGTGGCAACAGATCATGTTAATCCAATGGATAATGTGCCTATGGCGATGCAGACACAAGTAACTGTTCCGATACAGGCCCCCTTTATTGAACCGTTAGATACTGATGATTTCCAATTCGAACAACCTACGGAAGAAGACGATGATGAAATGGCATTGCTTGAAATTGCTGCTTGCATACCTGCCGTCCGAATTGCCCTCCCCGATATCGCGATAGATCTCGACGGTTTCGAGTTTGCTCCTGAGGAAGATGACGATGAAGAATTTTTATTGATGGCGAAAAAGCAGACATACACAAAACCAATTACACTGCCGATGCTTGAATTCATAGGCTTGGACACAATGAAATTTGAAGAGCGAGTGGATGAGGATGCCGAGCTGGTGGAAGCGCTTGCATTATCATTAGCCCAGCTCGAGATCGATGAGAAGCGTCGACAGGAGAAGAAACCACCTGGTGAAATTCTTGATGCACGCAGGATGCCGGAAGAAATTCCATCAACATCAAGGATGCAACGTGTCCAACCGGTGGCATTACAGTTGGAACGTGTTGCGTCGATACTATCAACATTGCCTGTGGAGCTCGCTCCTTCGGTATCAACATCGCCAGCAGTTTCAGTGGTGTCTTCGTCGGTTACAACACCACTTATAGCACCACCAGTTTCAGAAATAGAATCCAGTGTTGATCAGAGCACACCAAACAGCATGTCACCTCAGCCCGATATGGAACCGTATACGATACTAGACGATTATTCATTTCTGGAAAATAATGATTTTTCCATTGAGAAAGATAAGAAAGATAAAGATCTGTCCAAGGATAAAAGCAAATGTATTTCAGATTATGATAGCATGCTATCACCTGAGAAGGCACCAAAAACTCCCCTTAAAAAAGGGTACGTTCGTTTTGGTTATCATGATGATAAACAATCGCAAAAGACTGGCGGAATGGTAAAGACTTCTGCAATAGATGCTTTGGCTAAAACATTGGCTGCTGATGTCAAGGTGCATGTACCAGATGTTTCACCGAAAGACCGCGTTACAGAACCAGAGATCATTCAATCAACTGGACACAGGCTAACATCTACTGATGAAGAGAAGAAAGAAAAGGCTGAAGAAACACCAACAGAGCCAGTTGATTCACGGGCACTAGTATCAGCAACAATTGTGCAGACGCCAGATCTGGTTTCAGATATTACAACAGGACCTGTAAAGGGCAAAAGTACAAAAGTAGTAACGTCAAAACAAGCAAAAGATTCTGTCCTAAGTCAGACAAGTATTTCAACAGGATCTGTGAAAGTCAAAAAAACAAAAGCAGTAACAAAAAGGCCACGTGTGTCAAAGCCAGCGGTATTGTCTGTACCATTAACCGAAGTAGTAGTAGTTCCTTCAGATAAATCTACATCAGAACTGGAGCACCAGAAGGAACCATCGGAAGTTCCCACACCAAGTTCACATGTACATCTGCCACATACATCACCGCTGTCAACATCAATGAGACAAATTGATCAACCGCCACCACCTCAAACAGATCAAACACAACTCGATGAATCGAGTACATCGTTAGAGGTTGCGGCTATTACTGGTGGTCTTACACAGTCATCAACACCGCCATCGCCTTATATTGGTCCAGACTTGGCCAATCCTGATACATCGGTGAGTGGATTTGTCCCATTGTCAAAACCAAAAGAACACGAACAACCCGAGGTGATATCGAAGCCAGTGCCTAAAATAGGACAAAAACAGGATCAAAAACGAGATCAAAAGCAGGACCAAAAGGATTCTGATTCATTAGTTGATGATTTAACTTCAGATTTTGGTCAAATGATGTCAATAGCTTCAATTCTTAAAAAGTGTTATAAAAATTTACAAGATCAAAACGCGATAACACCTTCAACAGTCACAACACCGAAATCTGCCAGTCCAACAGCATCTGATCCATCTGTAATTTCAGATAGTTCGCCTCTCGGTACTGTACCAATGAGCAATATACTGCCACGCGATTTCGACCCTGAATCAGATGAACTACCACCACCGACTAAACAAACTGAGGATGCAGCCAAAACAAAAACAGCAACTGAGAAAAAAGATGTGGACAGCTCTAAGTCAAAACCTGAAGACGTAGCCGAGAAGCCAAAACCTAAGGATGGTGCCAAAACAAAAACAGCAACTGAGAAAAAAGATGTGGACAGCTCTAAGTCAAAACCTGAAGACGTAGCCGAGAAGCCAAAACCTAAGGATGGTGCCAAAACAAAAACAGCAACTGAGAAAAAAGATGTTGACAGCTCCAAGTCAAAACCTGAAGATGTTGCCGAGAAGCCAAAACCTAAGGATGGTGCCAAAACAAAAACAGTAACTGAGAAAAAAGATGTTGACAGCTCCAAGTCAAAACCTGAAGACGTAGCCGAGAAGCCAAAACCTAAGGATGGTGCTAAAACAAAAACAGCAACTGAGAAAAAAGATGTGGACAGCTCTAAGTCAAAACCTGAAGGTGTAACCGAAACATCAATTGGATCAAAGCCAAAAACTGAACCAGAACCTGTAGCTGTATCTGAGAAGCCAAAAGATGGATCGAAGGATAAATCAACAGGCGATTCCACGTCATGCTAACATTAAATTGGTTAATAATTATTTTTCTCGTTTTGTATGTTTTCATTTTTTTTGGAATCAACCAATTTGACAAACACGTGCATTTTTACCTGATTTGACTCATGTTTTTATCAAGCAATTGTATCTTAAACAGAAAATCAACAAAATATGTCTTTTAAAAACTTTATTTAAATACAAATATCTTAGTTTTGCTCAAAAAGAATTAGATTTTTCAAAGGCATCAGTTTCCTGAGAATGAATTTTCATGATTGCCGCAAATTGTGAGATTTCTATTTTTAGATCATCTCTTTTGAAGAAAATGACAAATTGAGAATATTTGATTTAATTAGTTCACAATTTGAAAAATTTCGATTCTAAAATCATAAACAAAAAGGAAATAACAAATTCAATCAACTATAAAGCAAATATTTATTGAAAAATTATCATATTGAAAAAAATTAAAATTTCATCATTTCCTGAAATTTTTTGATCATTTAGTAAAATCTAATAAAATCACAAAGAAATTCTATATTTGGAATCAAGATAGTTTCTATTTTAGACACTGATGCTCTATATTTGATACATTACACAAATAAAGTAAATTTATAATATATAAAAAGTATCGGAATATGATACCCAATCAATGTTTAAAAACACCTGGACATTTTTAATCTTCGTATTCTGTGTTGTATATTGTGGAAATGAAGAAAAAGGGCAACAGACTTTGGAAGCAAAAGAATCAAACCCAATCACAGAAGGAAAACAATCTTTATTAATGATTGAAACAGAAGCACAAGAATCAAATCCAACGACAGAAGGAGAACAATCTTTATTAATAATTGAATCAAATCCAACGACAGATGAAGAACAATCTTTATTAATGATTGAAACAAATCCAACGACAGAAGGAGAACGATCTTTATTAATGATTGAATCAAATCCAACGACAGAAGGAGAACAATCTTTATTAATGATTGAATCAAAAGCACAAGAAGAAAAGACAAAAACAGGAGAAAAACGATCTACATCAAGGAGTGAATCAAAAGACAAAGAAAAAAGTGATGACAATGAAAAAGAAAAACGATCTATATCAACAAGTGAATAAGATGGTAGTGGTAAAATTGTAAAGGTGGTAAAGAACACCAAGAAAAAGTCAAATCTCAGGGGAAAGGGGGGTGTTTATTTGTGTTTGTGAATGAAATGATATTTTGATTTAAAAATTAATAATTTGTTTTTAGAAAGTGATCACCTGCTGATCAAAATGAAATCACGTTTAATATCGATTTTTTTTCAGTTTTTTTCTGAAAAATCTTATCGTTTAATTAAAAAAGGGCAATGAGATAGAAAAATCTTCCAAAATTAAAACAATTTACATTCAGTTTTCTCTTTTTGGCATCTTTACAGGGTCTTCATCTCAAACATCGTTCATTTTTAAAAATTTTCACCATTTCCTTATTTAATGTCATTGTTATCAAAAATTGAAAAAGGTTATGATTATCATTCTAGAAAATACATAAGATGCCATACAAACAATTTTATTAGAATATGGGTTGTTCGAGTTTTCCCGATAAAGTGCAACTTGTTCGATGTCAATTTTTGTGAAACAACTTCATTGAAAATTTATTCATTTTAAAAATGTCAAAAGTAAAATTATTGGTAAACAACGATGTTTTTGAAATCTTGATATGAATTTGCTTCAAAGATCGACACTAGAAAAATGTTTAATTTCAAATAAATTACAAAACGAATTACAGAAAAAGCACCAATTAGCTTATTTTTAAAATACTTTCTCGGCAAATAAAATATTCATTTGCCTTTTCTAGATATCGATTGTTCTTTTAAATTTTTAAATCCCCGTTAAAAATCGAAAGAATGCAATTCGTACAAATTTTGCTTAACATTTTCAATTTTGTAAAAACATCAGATAATTCAAATGATGAAGTGGAAAATGAACTCAAATGTCAAAAACTTGGAAGCAAGACTTCTAAACCTATGCTTCAGCGCAAAGTTTCACTGAAATACGGACAAAGTTCTATTGCAATGGCATTTCCAAGCACAAGTGAAGAAATGGATGATCATTCAAAAAATCAAGAGCATATTTTTCCAGAAGTAAAAATCGAACCACATCCAAGCACATTCAATCAAGAAAAAAACAAACAATTAGGAGGGAAATCAAAACGGAAAATAAGAGAAAGATCGTTAACAACAGACGAAAGTGACGATCTGGATGATTTTACCTCAACAGGTCGACTTTTTTTAAAAAATAGAGATTCAGATAATAACATGTTTGTCGATATGTCGTCTTTATGTTGCTCAAACAAGTCAAAAGGTAAAAAAAACGAGCTGTGGACAACACGATTTTCAGACAAAATAAAAAGGGAAAAATCTCGATCTGAAATACCACCAGTATTAAAAAAATTGAGGAAAAAATTACCAAGAGATAATTCAAAGACAAAAAATCAAGAGGATTGTGTAACACAACCACAAAATTCAATCGACTGGCGCAAATTTCTCTTTACAAAAAACAACACCAACGAATTGATTAAGCCAGTGCAAAAGGACTCTATTTTAGACCGATTGAAAGGAAAATTTAAACTTGATAGCACAAATGTCAAATGTGAAAAGCAGAAGCTCTCCAGAGTAAATTCCTTTAAACAAAGAGTCGCAGACTCACTGAAAATTCCTCATAAAAAGAAACTTGAATTAAGAACATCATCACTTACACCAGAGATGCTCAAAGTTCTCAATTCTCTGAAATCAGAAGCAGACGAACGAAAAAAATTTGAAGATGAAGAACTTGACGACATATCATCTATCTGGTCAGATGATCACAGTTTATTTGATGAGACAAATTTATCAAAAAATGCACAATTGTACGTCGAAAAAATGATGAAAATTATGGAAACCGAGAAAACCTTTCAAATATCATCAGATAAAAATACATCTAAAGGAATTTTCAGAACCAAATCAGAGCATTATCCTACATATAGATTGAGACATTTTTTTAAAAAAGTGAAATCACTGGACGATCTTGCAGATACTAAAGATATCTCATTCTGTGATACAGATGAAAGTTCGTCTCAAAATCCATCGAGTGATTTCAATAAAAATATTTCTCAAACCAAATTTGATACCACAGAAAAAAATGATACTTATGAATCAACAAATCACTCGAATAAAGGATGGCTATCACGACGAATGGCTCTCTCAAGACAAAACGTTTCAGATATGGATCACACTTTATGGTCTAGAAAACATGGACTTGCAGATGAGAATTGTTCTGAAAATCATATCCAGTTAAATCACTGGAAATCGATGGTTGAACTGGGAATTTCATCTTCTGAAGACTTTCAAGAGGAGTTACGATTTACAAAATCTGAAACAGAGATCGACAAAACGGGCTTAGAGAAATATAAAAATATAGTACAAAATCACATGTCAGCTCAGAATACGAATTCGTCTTGTGGGTCTTTTGGTCCGTATACAGGTCAACGCTTTATCTTAGACTCGGGAGAAGAAGATTCTGATGAGACCAGATTGTGATATCAAGTAATTACAAAACATAAACAGTAAAATAAATTGATTAAAAATCCTTTCTTCTTAAAATATTTAGCCATTTTGACACACAACACAATTTTTTTTTAATACAATTAAAGTTTGTTCAATATGAAAAAAAGCAAAGACACAGTCTTTTGATTTTAATTTCAAAAAAATATTATGACACATTTTTGAACGACAATTTACCTTCTAAAAACGACTTTCTATTTTTCTGTTTATTAACTTGAAACAAAATTTTTTGGCTTTTCTTTTCAAACATAATTTTTAAGATTCAATTTAATAATTTTGTATTTTTAATTACATTGACTATAAAAAATCGAAATGTGATTCGTAGATCACTTTACCAAATTTAGATTTAAAATAATACGAGTTAGGTAAATTTTTGACTATAAAGTCTTATTCAAAAGAACCCAATAGTTTAAATCGGATGCTTTTAAACGAACTTGTGTTATTTTTGGCTGTATTCTATTGTTCAGATAAAAATTCAGAAAATAATATCAAAGATTTAGATGAGAGTAACAACCAAGAACAAGTCAAATCTGAAAAACTACAAGATCAAAATATCGGAATTTGTGGTGAAGACGAGAAAATGACTGGTTCATACTTTTTCATGGAATGTGAAGATACAACCATAAAACGAAAAGAGGATAAAAGGCAAAAAAGTGTTGATTATGTTCAGCAAGGTTCGCTTGACACTCTTATGAAGAAGTTCCCAACAATGGGAAAATTTTTAGTCGTCAAAAGTACACTCGGGAATAAAAAGATAACAAATGCAGAAGATTCATGGCAAATAGAAGAAAAAGAATATACAGATGTTTCATCTGAAAATGAGGAGGAGTCACTTGAGTCAATAAGAGATCAATCATCCGAGGAAAATCAAAAAACTTGTGAAGAGAAATCTATCATTTTAAGTGAAATAGTCAAAAAAAAAGGTAAAAAGAAATGGAAAAACTTGTTTATCAGAAATGACAAACACAATTCTTATGAACTTAAATATGACAAAGAAGATTGTGACAAGCCATATGTGGAGGAAAAACTGAGTGAAGCATTTCCTAATTCAGGTATGATCACTGAGAAACAAGGCAATTCAAGTGTAAAACTGACGAAATATGAAGAGATTCCAGAGGTTAATTCTAGTGTTTTGGACAACCAGAAGAATATATCCGAAAATGAACAAGAGATAAAAAGGATCACTTCTGAATTGCTTCAAGGATCATCAAAACAGACTCTTTTAGAATCAGACTCATGTTCAGAATCCTCTAAAGAGTCTGATAGGAAAAAAAAATGGCATTTTTCATTCAAACGAAATGGATCAGATATTTTAAGGTCATTCAGAAGAAAAAAAGTAACAGGTGAAGATTCTTCTGACAATCTGAAAACACAATCTCTTGATCGATCAGTAAAACAGAAACAATCATTCAAAATGCCAAGTGTGGGTCTAGGGAAACAACGAGATAAAAAAGAAACATCATCAAAAACAGACGGCGCGAGACATCTGCTTGACTCAGAAAATGACAAAACTAATGATACAGAATCCACAGAAAATGACAAAACTAATGATATACAATCCACAGAAAATAAACCAACCACGATTGACTCAGAAAATGACAAAACTAATGATACAGAATCCACAGAAAATAAACCAGCCACGATTGACACAGAAAATGACAAATCTAATGATACAGAATCCACAGAAAATAAACCAGCCACGATTAAAAAAATTCGTTTGAGGAAAAAAAAATCTCAAAAACAGCGAAATTTTTTCAGAAGTTCAGTAGGACGGTATTCACCGGCTCTTACCGAAAAAATGGACATAAAAAATCAAACGAAAGTAGAAACACTTACGAATGTAGCTGACATGGTTGAGAAAATGACTCAAGAAGAAGAACTATCAGGGGATGTACTTTTAAGAACTCCGTCATCTTCATCTCAGACTTCTAGAAATTATAGAAATTCTTATCTGGAAGCAGTATCAGAAACCACCGAATGTTCGAACAAACCCCAAAAAAAGGAAATCCCTGACAAACCTTCTCAAGAACCAGTTAATTTTCCGAAAAGAAGCAAAAAAACAACAGGTAAGTCGAGCAATTCAGCATTATCACCTGAAAGTCCAAAAGATGTTTTTATAAAATTTTTTACATCCGGAAAATCAGCACATTTGATTCCTAAAAGTCCAACAAGCGTTGACGTTTGTGGTCGATTTGATATGGATGAATCGTCGGATTCTCAATCAATGGACCATAAAAAAATTGAGAGTGACAAAGATCTCTCTGAAAAGTCACATGTAGATTTTGTTGATCAAACACCTCCTAATCATTCAAAAGAAGAGGTTAAATTAGAAAAAGCGTCTTCTTATCAACAAAAAGATAACGATCGTACTCGCTACGATCTTCTTGAGTCCCAAGGATCAACTGACCATGAACCATCTTCAGGTTCTCAAAAATCCGAAGACTCTTGTGATTCTGTAGGCTATCAAGGCATTCCGAAACAATTTCTTAAATCCTCCAGAGAAAAAAATGGGTCAAAAGGACAAGACGTTTTTGAAAATTCAAATTCATCTGATTGCTATGAGACGGGGTCAATCTTTTTAGATCGGACAATTTCTACAAAATTTGAACACAACGAGGAAGATGGTTTTTCTAATGGAACGCTCTCAGATATTGAAGAAATCGACGAGGATCAATTTGATATGGTCTCTGATTGTGAAGATTCTGAAAGATTAGAAATGCTTCAAACACTGCCAAAGGTTTACGATTATTTGGATGAATCTGATGTTTTAAACCTATAGTTAAAGCGAATCCGGCAATTCAAATATAAAATGAAGTACAATAAATTCAAATATTTCTAAAATGCCTTTTTTTCTAGAAATTATTTTAAATTTTTAAACCGAACAATCCATTGTTGTGCCTTCATGGCTATCAGCCATTAAAACAAAGCTGAACCCCTAAGAATTACCATGACCATAAAGCACCAAGACAAATTGTATGATAACATCGCGGTGGAATGATTTATATCATCTGTCTATAGTCCTTCCATGAACCAACGGCCATATCGATGGCTCTGACGAGCAGACCAGTTTGTTCTTTTCTCATCTGTTCCTGATTTGATTGTGAATATTTTTTCAGAATAAATTTGTGTTGTTAAAAAAAAATGTCTATAGTCCCATGGGCAACCAGTCCAAATGAGGGCATGGCATCTGCCAAGAGTACTCGTAAAAATTTTTAATTGTCTATTTGTACTTGATAAATTGCTCATCGTTTCAAAAATTTATCATTTTGCTCAAATTTTTACTCAAAATCAACCCTCAAAAATGTCGACCTTGCCAAATATAAAAAAGCGTAAAAAATTCCAGAAACTAACATTGACCTATTCAGAGAAAGATCGACTGTCATTTATTGATAGTTTTCACAAAAATAAAAAGAAGAAAAAAAAATCTGATAAAAAAACGAAGCAAAAGAATCTTAAAAATGAAAAACGTAAAAGACAAGATCAAAAAAGAAAAGAGGCATCTGAAAAAATTGATAAACTCAAAGAAAGTTATAGGCAATAGATTTCAAAAATTTATTATCACACTCTATCATTTCTAGAAAAACATATCTGATATTATTACGCACTTATTTTCTGTTCAAATGGCACTTTTATTCCAAATTTGTTCATAACAATCATGATATTACCTTGAAATGGCTCATCAAATTCTTCTAGAATACGAAAGAATAAATCTAAATCATTTACACTGTGCGCTTTTATATTTTCAGGTTTAAATTTTTTGATTGTTTTAGATCCATTTTTGGCCGTGAAAACCTGCTGTGCTTTGCCTAAATTGAACTTTTCCACTTCAAGTTTGATATCCTCAAGTTTCACATTGAAAAATGATCGATTTTTGACTCTCATTTCAAAAGATATGCCATTTTTTGGATTTATATCAAATACAGTGAAAGCAATTTCAATATTCTTAAAAAGATGATACATTGCCATCATAAACACAACCATAACAGAAATAATGATAAACAGCAGGCGTTTACAGGCTCTTGGGTATTTCTTGTAAAGAAAATACAGAAAAAACATTCTTATTAAAAAATATCTTATCAAAATCAAGCACTGCTCGGTTTGTTTTTTTTTTCTTCATTTTCATTTTAACTCTGTTTTCAGTGATAAATTGAATGATCTGCTTTTCAAATTATTTTCATATGAAAAATTTGGCTCACATTTTTTGTCTCAATAAACTGTTTATCAATTCTAGATTATATTTGTATTTATTCCAGAATTGGTATGATATTTTTACATTTTAATGAATTTAACCTGAATTGGCTTTAAACAAGATTTTTTTGATCAAAATAAATACTACAGCCGTTAAAAGTGTGAGTAAATGCTATTTATTCTAAAAACTCCCCACATACAATATATCAATATCAAGGAGGAGAAAACTCAGCTGTCAACAGGACCCCTCATCTTTTGAATGGAAAAATTCTCCGATTTTCATGATCCATTGACTGGTAAAAACCCGTTCATACCTGTTAAAAATCGAAAAGAAAACAAAACTGTGAAAATAACCAGCCTTTTGACAATCTTCAGAAATCTTTTTGTGCTTTTTTTGATCAAACTCGGTTTTAACAGTACTATTCGCCAGTTCATAAAAATCATTTGCTATGATAAACGAACAAATCGATCAAAAACTACAGAAGATTCAATTTTTTCAGATGATATCCTAAAAAGTAACAAAATAATCTGCAATTCGGTCAGTCTTATTGACACACTTTTATTAAAATTGTTATTTCCAGAACATCAAATTGTTTATACGGTTACTGAGTATAAAGAGCATCCACGTGTTATATTTTTTATAGAAGAATGTCGATCAAACGGACAGATGCTCCTTAAATTTAAAGAACAGGTGGAATGTGATCTGGGCCTTATTTTCAGGTACAACAGTGATTGTGTGTTTACCGGTGGGTCAAAATTGAAATTTTGGCTCAATCTTTGTTTTAAAATCAATAAAGTAGAAATCGAGGCATACGACATCACACATTCAAGTCAACTGGCCAAGAAATGTGATCTTATACATTCTCAGTTTGGTCTCAGAGAGAAATTAAAATATGCTAAGGCGTTGGCTGACTCAAAACGTAAAAATAAATAATTAGTAAAATTTTTTATCTTTCAGATATAAGACCTGATTCGAGAACAACACAAAAAAATCAAATGATATAGAAAATCTCAAATGAAATGTTAAAGACAACCAAAAATAAAATTTAGTCCACATTTTTTAACTGATTGGCTGCCTCTTCAAAAAATTGTGCCTGAACAGCTGCTGAATCTTTTAATACAGAAAATACGCGGTCATCTTTGATAAAATTTGTCATTTGTTCACGTGTTATATTTACCTGTGAATGGAATTGTGTTTTCTGTTGTGCTAATTCAGGATCTTCTGGTCCTCTTTTTTTATACAATTTTTCTAGATCATATCTAAGATTCAAAATATTTGCACGGCTCTCATCAATTTCTTTGATTTGTTCTTGTAAATCTTTTATTATTTTGATAATTTTTTCCATCTCATCGTTCATTTTGATTTTTGAGTCTTCGATGCTTGAAAGTGCACTTGAATATTTTTCTGCAATATTTTTAAGAGAATCGTTACTTCTGATTTTTGTAATTTCTCTGATTGCAATTTCTGCTTCTCGATAGAAACTTTTCATTTCGTAAGAATCATGAGATATTTTTCTACCAACAACCTCAATTGCTCTCATTGTAGCTTTAAATGCCGAACCACCGTGTTCATATGACATAAATTTTATAAAAGATGTTCTTAAAATTTCTAATTTCTTTTTTACAGTTCTATAATCTTCTTGAATCTCTTCATAATTATTTGGAAGATTTGTATTCAAATATTCAATACGATCGACCTTTCTAATCAATTTCTTGAATCTGCTTTGCATTTTTCTAAGGGCTCATCAAACGATCATTTTTGTAAACAGCCCTGAAAATTACAAAAATGAATTTTTTCAACAATACGAATTAATTTTGAAAAACTCACCATACAAACACAATTAAATCAGCAAATAAAATTACAAATATTAAATTATTGTCTGATTTACAAAGAAAAGGGGAAATTCATTTATTTTTTATAAGAAGAATATTGCGTTCTTAAATTGGAAAAGTTATATTCTTAAAGACATGTTTTAATTGCTCTTAAAGCCATGCCTTCAATTATCAAAATAATATTTCACTTATTATAAGGCAATTTTACACTGTATTACAGAAAATGTTAAAAATATTTTTGCTCAATTTAACTTAAAATTTTCACATAAAAACACGAGAAATTCAGGATGACGACTGTCATTAGCATTTCATGTTGATCTCTGTCTTGATCATGAGTTGCTCACTCAACAGGCAATAATGCCTCTTTTTCTGTTACAGCTCACATTTGTTGATTTATTACGTCATTCTGATAAATGCTCTATAAAAAGCTGAGTACTTCCGGATGATAAAAAGAGACCAGTCAAGAATTAGACCACAGAGTAAAAGTACAACCACTAATAAAGTATCATACTTTAAATCAGTTCTCAAAGCACTTGTAATGAAAATTTAACACGAGCAGGACACTAAAAATTGTGAAATTGAAGGAATGTCTAAAGAAAAATTGCAAGAAATCAAATTTTTTGTAATATCGTAAAATTTAAACTGTCAGATGAAATATGTGAACTGTCTAAAAAGAGAGTCTTTTTGTGAGTCTTTCATAAAAGTAATTGTTAGTTTTAGGACACATCATCTGATAAATGAGGTAATAACCTACACAGGCGTATAAACAATAATAATTTGATAAATGAGGTCTACACAGGCGTATAAACAATAATAATCTGATAAATGAGTTAATAATCTACACAGGCGTATAAACAATAATAATTTGATAAATGAGGTCTACACAGGCGTATAAACAAAAATAAAGTGCCTACAACAGTAACATTTACAGAAAATAATCTGAAAAAAGCTCAATAAATATAACAGTATGATTTTTACTGTTAAAAACTTGATAAACACATTTAGAAATCATCATTTGAGGTTATCGAATGTGTTTATCAATTAAATTTGATAAAAGTATTTTTTTGATGATATTGCACCATTTTTAGTGTTGTACAAAAAAGGTCTTAAAATCTGATGGCTCAGTAAATTTCAGTTTTATGATGAGCAACAAAATACGATTTTTCTTAATTGAACTGGCCTTGATAATCAGAACATATAAAAACGGGGTATTAAAACTAAAAATAACAGGCAAGTGTGGTAATATTTCCATATTTATGAGATATTGTTTAAAAATAAAGAACTTTTGACAAAAATCATAATTTATAAAGTGTGATACTTTTCTTTCATATTTAAAAATATTTAACATAAAGTATAAATCGAAAAATGTATCAGATCTACACGAATTTATTTATTATTGTAGCCATGTCCTTTAAAGTAAGAAAAATGATCCATCAATAAAAGTGCCATGTTTTTCGATATTCAGATGGTTTTGCATTTAAAATTGACAATGGTTTGTTTTTCTTATTTTAAGATGCAAAATGATCTCATTCTAATATCAAAACAAACGGTGGCCAAGTTTTTGAATATTTAAAATCTGATAGCAGTCACTTTTAAACGGTTATAACCATTTTGAAAAAAACGGCAAAATATTTACAAATTAGTATTAAAAAATTAGATTGTAAAACGAATTGGCAAAAGTTTAAAAATTGGTTCAAATTGTTACGTTTTCTTTCATAAAGGCTAATTTATTCTCAATATTTAATAATTTAAAAACTTTTAGTTGTTGATTATGACAAAATAAGATGGTCTTAAGTAACTGTCTTCATAATTTGTTTTGATTATCAATTCAAATACAATAATACTTTATTTTTGAACAATTATAAAACAAAATCGTAAAAAAATTGAGATCTGATATTTCTGAAGAATTTTACCTGATGAATTTCAAAATTTTTTTGACAGATTTTAGAAAGTCTCTTCTTATGAGATATTTTTTGCAAGAATTTGAGTTTTCTTGTTTCAAATTGACTGGGTCCATGTCATTTAAGTATTTTGACGTGCATTTTGATTTTTTGTAAAATTATGATGTTTTATTAAATAAATTTTTATAAAAATTTTTTATGATAAATTTAAGTCTGTTTTTTAAGATTTTTGACATTTCCTTTTATAGATTTGTGAAATATAAAAACAAAGACATGAAATTAAAGAAAATGGTTTACTTGTTTATGGTTCTTTTTGTTTTCTCTAGAACCAAACCCATTCAAGATGAAATGAGATTGAGAAATAGAATGTTGCACTGGTTAAATTCACCACTAAAAATTGATGAAAACGAACATGATTCTCTCATCAAAGCATACAAAGATAATTTTTCGATCTGTTTTATAATACAGAACACGACCACATTCACATTTACATCGATTGAAAATCGACTTGAAAATTTTATGACTCTTACAATTCAAAAAGCACCAAATAAACATCATTTAAATATTTTAAAAATGTTTGGCAATCAAAAATTACATGTGGTCTTATACGAGCAGAACTCATTTCTTTACTTTTCAAAAATAGTTCGTCAGGTTCAAATAGATAAATTAGAAATCACATCATATATAGTTCATAAACCTACTTTTAGAACCATCAAGAACATTTCTTTGACAAATTTAATTATAAATGTTGATATTTTATCTTTAAAAGATCTAGAAAAAATTTTAAAATTTGACACACATTCAATCGAAATACATTGCCAGAAATTGATCAATATACCAAGAAAGTCTGTTGTTTTGGAATGTAGCTGTCCTGTTCTCATTATAAAGTGTTGTGAAGAGATTTTAAATGCTGAAATTGTGGTATTATTTAAATTTCAGAAATATAATTTTCAGGACACTGTTATTTATGAAAATGTCGATGGTATCTACGATTTAGATTATCATTCTCCAATTGAACTGTGTGATCTGTATGAAAAAGAAGAATTTTGCTTTATATGTCCTAAAATGTTCAGATATTTGATATTTGAAGATATTACAGTTAAAAATCTAAGATTACAACATTTTCACAAAGAAAATTCGCACAAACCAATGTCTCATAAATTTAGACCTTTAAAAAATGTAATTTTGAAATTTGACAAAATTATGGATTTTAAAGATCTGTTATTTTATCCATTGAATATTAAAATATTCATGATAGAAATAACAGAAAATCTGAAATCATTTTATCATTTGTTCGAATTACTCAATCAGATGAATTCATTGATCACACTTTATATAAAAATTCATTCGAATTATAATGAAGTACATAAATCTGATTTACTCTGTGAGCACCTGGTATATCTCGAACATTTGTATGAATTGGATTTAGAAGCAGACGTTCTACTTCCAGTTTTTCTCAAGAATTCTGGAATAAAGAAATCCTTAAGAAAATTACATATAAGAAGACAAAATATTGAAATGGATGAAATCACATCTTATCTGATTGGATTTGAACAACTTTCTATAATCGAAATCAATTAAGGAATAAATTATCAATTTTAGTAGTTTCTTTATTTCTTAAAAAACATCTCAAATAAAATTTAAAAACTCGATCAATGTTTTTTCAATAAAAATTTTCAGAACTTATGTCCGGTTTTCTTAAAATGATAAAATTGTACTTTCCTTTTTCGTACATGTCAAAAAAAGATTTTTTTCAAAATAAAAATGGAAAATCATCAGACCCTTAAGAATGAAAAATCTGATCAGTTCATTCATATTCTTTGTCGTAATACAGGTTATGGCGAGCAGTCGTAAAGAGGGTGGTTCTAAACCATGTTCATCTAGTATTTCAGGTAGCAGTAGGTTGTCAAACGACGATGCTAATCCACCAAGTACAGGGTTTACAAGTTCAGAGAACAAAAATTGTCTTGACACATTTCAGAGAGTCAGCCAGCATATTTACTCAACAGGAAGAACCGAACAGACAGTAACCGGGCAGACAAGAACCGAACAGAGAGGAACCGAACAGGCTGGAAATGCCAAGGCAGAAACCGGACAGACAATAACCGGTCAGGCAGGAACCGGCCAGACAAGAACCGAGCTGGCTGGAACGGCCCCTTCTTATCAGTCAAAATCAAATAATTCATATGATAATTTTTCATACAATTATAAACCACCACAGACCGAGGCACTAGATCTGAGTATGAAAGCTTATAACCCAAAAAATTATTCAAAATTACGAAACGATTCATGGAAAGGACCATCCTCTGTCAAGAAGAAACAGGTTCGTTTTAATCTGTCTGAAGGTGTGGGCAGATCGAGGCCTGGCCCTTTCCACCCATCGACTGCCAGTTCATCTATTTCAAGAGGTTTTGGCTCATATTATGACCATGAACCAGATTATTACTCCAGTTTAGTTTCAAGCTTAGTCAGTGCACCATTTGACAGACGTATGTTTTCATCCTACGAGAATATGAGAAGCTCGATAGAGAATCTATCAGAAACGCCGAGTGAAAAAGATGTATTATTGGCTACAATGGCGGATAACATGTATGGACCAATGAAGAAATAAATTGAAAGATTATGAAATCTTTTTATATTTTAATTGTGAGAATATGAAATTATGAGTATGATAATGAAATTATAAAATGGTAAGTGATCTGGTTCAAATCTTTAAGGTTTCCATTATTACGAATGTAAAACATTAAAAGATTTTTAGAAGCTGATCGTTTTCTTTGTGAAGTATTTGACTGTGAGAAAGTAGATTTT
>LGUB01000061.1:0-13240 GCA_001432165.1 Pseudoloma neurophilia
AGCAACAGATTACAGAGGGAAGAATCTGAGTATGACCAACAATAAAGTACCAAACTTAAAGTCAGTTTTCGTTCGCCATGCTCTTGGAATGCAAATTCCTTACGAGCAAGGCAATATTACCAAATAATCCATCTTAGTTCTTTATGACCATGGCAATTCTGAGGGGTAAAACACTGTGCTGCCTTGATTTTGATGAATTTATCGCTTGATGGACATTGAGACACAAGTAGAAATCTCATTCAAAAGACATTTTTAATAATCTGAATTTTTTATATCTTAGAATGTGGTGTTATCGTTTTTATAGAACGAATTTGTTGACCTATAACAAATTTTGAAGGGATATTTGTGCTCTATGATGCCCAAGTGGTTGATGTCCGTAAAGTGCATCTTCAAAAGCTCAGGAAGAATTATATAAAACTTATTTAGAAGAAAACATTGTTTTATTGAGAGCTGGTATTTTTTTATGTTTTTGAAAAAGGAGTGACAATTGATAAAATCAAAATATGTCAAACGTGAAAGATATGACAGGCCCAAAACCAAAAAAAAGTAATATTTGTCATTGGTAGTTGTTTGTAGAACATACATCATGTCATAGATAATTGAGAAGCATTTGATTTAAGATATTTTATGTATCTATTTATACATAGTTTTTCAAAATGTGATGGCTCAGATCTTTTTGTTTTTTGATAGTGATTTGAAAAGTGCGCCAAATCAGAATTTTGTACCTCAATTCGTTCTGGAATCATCTTTATGATTGTATTCATTGAGTAAAACAGATTCTTAATATTATTACGATATTTATGAGATTTAATCTTTAAAAACACACTTATTTTTAATTCAACTGAATTTTTTTTGTTACGCAGGATCATTTATAAATCACATAATCATTACGTCATTGATTTGATAAAAAGACTTGAACAAATTCTAACCCTCATGTTTAGAATAACTATCTATAATTCTGTGATGTTTGTTTCCGTTGGTTTTTTATTTTTCGTAGGTGGAACCAGACCAAAAAATAATAACCAACCTGTTAGTGAACAGCAGAACAAGTCAGAAGCCAATCAGGACGGTCAACTAGACAAAGAAAAAACGAATCAAAGTACCATAGTTCAAGAAACATTTGATTATCCTAGGTATAAACGAAATAACAGAAAATTTACTTTATCAGATTGGTTTTTCAAATTCCATTTGAATGTAGAAGATTACATTATACCTTATGGTTGTTGTAAGGTCACTTTCTCTTATGATCAAAAAGATGATTACATAAGGAAAAAAATCAGAGCTTGTAAAGACCACATTGCAATATGCGAGTACATTCATAATCAGCCTCCGAACCGTAGGGAGCCATCCATTAATGATAAAGGTTTTTTTGAAAGAAGTCTTATGTGATGATTGAATTCTATTTTTAACAATTTTTTGATGATTTTCAATTTAAAGTCGGTTTTTTTGTGATCAAACAGAAGAATGAAAAATATTTCAAACATCGGGTTCATAAATGTACTGAAAACCAGAAGAATTTAAAATATCACCTAACAACGAATTCAAAAATAAAATATATCATAAAAAACAGATCTTATTTTTAAATTCAAAAAAAAAATGATTTTTGAAGTTCATTCATTCTCAAGATCTACAACTGCACCTCTCAGGGATTTGACTAGTCCATAATTGTCTTGAGATGCTTCAATCAGTCTGCATTCGATCTGATTGTAAGAACAGAATTCTCTCAAATTAGCTGAATTTGTCAAGATAGCTCACCTTTGAATGTTTTTAAACAATCTTTTACTTGTTAATTATTTAACGAACTTTCAAGCCAAATGATAAAATTATATCAACATGATACTAAGTTCCTTTAATATTATGTAGATCTCTGTTAAAAGTTTGAGATTATAAACTTGAAACCCTGTAAACTGTCTTAGAAAATTTATCAAGTAAAACAATTGGTGATCGAACACTTTTATAATCTAGATCATTTGATGAACTAGTATTTGCACTTTAAGTTTTATCATGTTGAATAGAAGGCTGGTGCAAATTGGTATTATTTCCTGGAAGTAATACTTTGTCGATCTCAAAAACATAGACAAAGAGACAGATATTTTTTATCAAGTTGATTTTTACGTTATTTTTTTCTTTAGTGGCAGGTAATTTGGATTAACTACCAGAAAATCGTAGATTTCATTAAGCATGCTGTTGATAGTCATGTAATTATTCTTTTTTTTATAATTTTCAATCTGTGCTTGTAACTGTTTAATTTTTGAAAACTTTGATTTCAAAGAGCCAATATTGACACATGGTTGTTATTTAAATAGAGTAATTGTAAAATTCTAAACTCAGAAAGGCTTTTACTTGAGATGCTATTCTCTTGGTCTTCAATTTCGTTAAGTAATTAGCTGATTCTTTTTTGAGATCATTTTGACTTTGTTCGCAATCTTCTAGATTTTTAAGATATATCATTTTGTTATACTTTTCAAACGTTGAAATATTCTTTGCTTTATTTTAACACATATAATTGGTGTTTTTTTAAGTCTAAAAAGTAAATGAAAATTTCTTGACATTTTTTCTCTGAATGAACATGATCGTTTTCTATCCAAATATGTTACATTTTCATATTTTGATTACATAAATTCAGCCATTTCACCTTTCAATTTTAAAACATGTTCGGTAAATGCACTGCCTTCCTGTGCACAATTTTTAGATATAAGAATCCTATTTATATGATTTGGCAGCTTAGAAGAAAATGATAAAAATAATTTGTGTAGTTCTTTTTGAGATTTCTCTATACATGGTACGGTGATAATCATTCCCTTGAGAAAGCAGTTCAAGGAATATTTTTTCTAGAATAAGTTTTGGTATTTTAGAGTAAGACTTACACTGGTAATAGATTTCATTCTGAAAGTGTCAAAGCTGATGAGAAAATCTTGTTCTTGTCTTTTCATTAAAAACCCACTCTTTAGAGCAATTTAGGGATTTTTCATATCCTTTTGAAATAATTCTGTGATCATTATCGATAATTTGAGAAGGTCTAAGTAGAATTCTGGCCATTGGTAACAATTACGATCTTTGAACAGCCCGTTAAACATTCCACTCACAAAATATGAAAACTCATTCATTTTCTGTATGATTTTTTCTGAATGTGTTGAGTCATTCGAATTGTCATTTTCATTTAATGTTATTCTTGAAATGAATGGAAATCATTTTGTTCTGGATTTATTGTTGCAAGAACCATATTCAGTATTACTGCTAAAAGAGATAACATGGATCAAAAATTATAGGATCTTTTAAATAGAAAACTGTCAAAATCAAATAAAATACAATTAATTGATGTATTTTCTAAAAAGATCATCAGCCAATTAAAACAGAATTTATCTTTTATATTCAAATTCAATTATTCTTTTTGATGGCATTTGATTTTTTTAAAAATCATAAAGATGTGCAAATCTGATCAAGATTGAAGTTATTTGATCAGGTTTGAAGTTATCTCATTATGATTGAAATTATCTTATTATTTTTGAAGTTATCTCATTATGAAGTTATTTGATTTTTAATATATGGTGTGTTTTAAATAACATGACTATAAATATATCATTTAACACTAAAATTTAGTTTTAACATTTTAATATTTGTCTATACTTCAAATGTCATATTTTCAGAACAGTTTGCGGATTTATTTTTGAAAATACGTTTTTTCATGTTTTGTTTGTATTTCATATAATGAAAGTGAATCAGAGTATAAATTCTAAATAGAACGTATGTGTGATGTAGAAATCATCTAAAAAATGAATACATTTGTTACAGCTGGAGAAAGAATTTCTCTTTATGATTGTGAAAAAATAGATTTTGACAATGAGAGCACATCCTGAAAACATTTTTTTTTTCAACACACCTACAGTAAAATATTTGAAAAATCAGAGCTTCAAATTTTATTCATAAAAATGGCCGGTTTATTTAATGGTTGAAAACTAATTTGGCTTTGAAATTCATCAATCGTTGTATTTTTTGAAATAACTGTATTATATTGAAAAAAATTTGTTTTATGTATTAACACTTAAAAAGTTTCTTTGTTGAATGTCTTACCATAATTTAATGATTTTTAAGATCTTCGTAATATAAGATATTTTTGAGAGTATCTACTGAGATTTACGATTTATTTGAGAAATATTCATTATTATTTATGAGGTTAAATTATTGTTTTAGTTAAGTCTTTTATTAACGAAATTTGAACAATTATGTCATTAATCATTCAATACAAAATATACGATGATCTGCTCTGATAAAAATATTTGTCATAATCATGTTTATAGGAGTATAAATTACTAAATCAATCTGGTTATAATCTGAGAGATCAACTGAAGATTACATTATTGAAAGCTGTTCATTTAATTCTTGATTAACATTGACTTATAAACTTATCATGTACATTCCTGTTGAATTTACTTGTTTATGAAAATCATGATATATTTAAATAGGATATTAGAGGTTTGATGATTTTTATAATTTAGTTTGGCATTCAGGGCCAAAATTTTTATGGTGTTTTGTAAAACAGATCGAAGTGAAAAATCTTTTGGATTGTCTCATAGAAAGAAGTAGAAGGTGGAGCAAATCATAATGTTTTTTAAGAACATAAGTGATTTACTAAGATTATGGTATCAAATGGTCTTTGTAAAAATTTAATTGCAGAATGATTTTGAAATATATGATCATGTTTGATTGAGTCTTTTCTAGAAGTGGTTTGTAAAGTCTGTACACCACTAGTCGTCATCTAGAACTTGAATGAGAACATATCAAAGTACAGAGATTATTTGATAAATTTCAAGAATAAAACAACTGTGCTTTCTCATCTCTTTGTAAATAAAAAATATTTGACGAGTTGATTTCTGAATATGAGAATGCCAGGTATAAAAAAGAGAACCATTCGAATCTAAAATTGTCATGAACAAGTGAAAGGTTTTAAATTTATTCTGGATGAAATGTTAAAGATTCACATTTTCAAAGAGTTTTTTTGTGATGTTTACAAGTAGGATTTAAACTATTCGTGAATTTTAATATTTTGCTTAGAGTCAGTCCTATCCCCAGTAAAATTGTGCACTTTTTTTGAAATCGGTCTTGTGAAGAATTTGCCTTCAAGTTATTACTGTTTAATGATCAAATTTGAATTCAATATTTTTATATTTTCAACTAACAGAGATGTAAAAATTTTATTGAGATATTACGCAATGGGGTATCTGAAATATCATTTAAAACTGAACACACAAATTAGTTAAAAAAAATCATAGAACACTATAATCATTGTGCTGGAATTTTTTTTCACAAAAGGTGCTCTTCAATAGAATTTATCACATTTAACTCAATGAAAAATTTTAAGGTGTGCAAATATTGTGTTATAGTAATCAGATTTATCTTTTTAATTAAATTATTGAAAAATGTATTATATTCAAAACATGATGAAGTTTTGAATTGAGATTCTGAGCGATAGGAGCACGTGCAATTTGAAATTCAATAAAACTTATGTTTTTAACGATCTAAGATATAATGGATGGGTGCACCTGAACCCCAACAAAGAAATTCAAAAGATTGAGCTGTCTTTTCTTAAAATTGACAAATATACCTTGATTTATAAAAATATAAATTTTTATCAATCATATAACATAAAGTGCACTTCTTTTGAAAATATAGATTGAGATTTCATAGAAATGAGACAACAATTGTTTTTGGTGTTTACACTGAATAACAACATAAGTAAATATCATCATTTTGAGATGTAAAACGAAACCAGAACAGCATCGGTTTTTGCAAAAGATAATTTTACAACCAAGCACATGTTTACAGAACAAAGAATAGAAAGTCTGCTGTTCTCACAAATATAGTGATTATAGTTTAAAAATTCATCTTGAAGACCCTGTAGCTGTAACACTTTTTATAACATTTGGAACATTACAAAACAATCCAATTTATCATAAAATATGAAAATACTCAAAACAATTCTAGATCATTTATCAAATATTCTTATTCATAATTTGCAATTTTAAATGTTTTTCATCGATTAATCATCATTAAGTTCGAAAGGGATTCTTTGGCAACTTGTCTGAAAATTGATTGATAAAAATCACAGATCAAACTCATTTTTGTCTGAAAAATTACATAACCTGTGCTGGGTCTCATGATTTTCTGTTTGAACAGATGAGTTTAATGGCAGAATATAAATCTGGAATACAACTGCTATCAACCCAAAAAATATTCAGACTGGTAATAATTTTTAAAACCGATAAGATTTATGAAGATTATAATTAATACTTCTGATAAAATAATATGACAAAAAGGTGACACTTGATAACATTTTAACACTCAAAATACTCATTATTTGATAAATGAATCAAATGGCTTTGAAAAATTACAGAATGATGGTTTACAATTTTCTAAAGAAATTCGAAATTTTTCACAAAACAAGCCACCTGAGAACTCAGGAAAATTATTCAAACAAACACAGACTATTTTCAGAGAAAGAATCAAAAAATCATTTGCGGAATTATCTACTTTTGAAATATTGTAGGGCCGCTTTCTCATTGAGCATGATTAATACAGGTATTACAACGAAATATAGATCTATATCAAAAATTTGTTATTCAGATAAATATACTTCTAGAACAGAAGTTTCTGAGATATACTGATGAAAAGAATTGTTTTTTATCTCTTAAAAGATTCTGCTAGAATAATAAGTTATGAGAAAATTTGATTAACAAAAAGTGTTCACAAAACAAGCACTTACCATATGAAAAAATTAATGATCAACCGCCAATATTCAATTGACAAACCGCAAAACCTATAAAATGAGTAATATAACAAAAAATGATGTCAATCCAGAATCATTCCGAAAATGGAGAATTGGAAATAACTTTAGAAATGCCACTTGTACATTGAAAACTGTTGGCAGTCAAAAAATGAAAATAAATGTGAAAAATAAACTTTCAAACAAAAACATGACAAAAAATTTTATGTATTTTTATGATAAAATAATGATCGATCTTTGCTGAATTTTGTCAAGTTTCAACAAAATATGAATGAAAAATTGAGAACAGCATGGATCAAAACTTTGATTTGTAGACCATATAATGGATTTTATTACCTCAAAAACAATGAACAACCTCTCAATTCAGAAATGATGTTGAATTTCTTTAACACACAGCTAGAAGTAGAAAACGGTCAATTATCAGAGAAAATGGATCATGGTCCCAAAACCTAAACTTATAAATCCTTCATATGAGTAAGTCAGACAATATTGAGAATATACCCACTCTGTTGACTTTTAATGAAACAGACACAGGACATGTTCTGTTTAATGATGGCAACACTTCGACATCATTTAGCTATGCACTCATTGCACTCCCAATCATTGTTTTTTTGTTATTCATTTTAAAACATTTCTTCCATAAAAAAATGACTTGGCTAAGCTTATTGTTGAAGATAAAGTATAAATTAAAAAATGATACACACATTTATTTTTGAAAAAATATAGAAAACTAAGTATGTTTAAGTTTTTTTGATTTCTAGTTCTTTAAGCTCAGTGAAACACCAATACACTTAATGTTGCAATTTGCTGCTGTTTTATATCTCTGATTTTTACATTGATCAACTTTATAACAGACAGAAAGGACAACAACCATGTTTTAGCGTATGTTGACCTTTTGTGTGATTCTCGCATTTTACGGTAGACTATTAACTCAAATTTTAAGATAATTATCACCTTAAAACACCTGAAGAAGTATAGCTTAAATTATTGAATTATCTCAAGGAATGTGTTTGAAGACAAATACCTGATGATATCATTTAAAATCTTGACTGTGATGATTATCTCGCAAATTTTTACTTTATCAAAATCATAATCTGCTAAAACTGTTTTATTCTTCTTTTGAAAAAAATCATTCGGAAGACAAAGATATAGAGTTCGTTAACAAAATATTAAAAAATGTAATTTTATTCAATGAAATATGATCTGTCTAAACTTTATTGATTTTCATTCTTTAACAAAGATCAAACAGAAATTAATGATCATATAGTTTAAAAATATTTTTGCTTGTCTAGTTTTAGTAGAGAGTTTAAGAATAAAATAACACAAATCAAAATAAAAAGTGTTTTAAATTCAAATGCTCAAAATTTCATAAATTTTAATTTGAAATTGAGATTTATTATTTTTTAGTTTTATTGATAGAAATTATAACCGTATAATCTACCTTGATATAAAAAAATATCTTACTTTGTATGAATTATTTCCTTTAGATCATTGTAAAGCGTATTTTATAAAAAAGCTAAACTTAAGAACACTTAAAGATTTTCAAAAAAATATAATACTCAGACATGAAACACTTAGAAGTAGAAGTATAACCAGAATAAAATTTGATCCATAACATGATTATCTTAAATTAATAGACTTAAAAATTATTTTTTAATTTTGTGTATTTTGAATGTTCTGAGTTATAAAAATGGTTGAATGAAGACATTTTATAACTTTTTTTGTTAAAAAATTTGTCTTCTTAGAAATGTCTTAAAGAGATGAAATTGAATATAATATAATAAAATTCCATTGTTTTTATTTAAATTACACGAATTTGATGATGTTTATTAAACTTTATTTTCAAAATATACTGAAAAGTGGATGTCATAATCTTTGAAGAGTAAAAACATCCAATGCATATTAATTAGAGTAGAAATATTTGTAAATTATGTTTTCTAGAACATGAAAAAGGCTATTTATTTTTTTTATTTTTGGTCAAAATTCAATTTTGGAAAACTCCCTCAATAAATACGTTTAAAGTGACAGATGAACCTAATTTTTTTACTAAAAGCTGTTCAGACTGAATAAACGAGGTAAGAAACTGTCTTAAATAAAAGAATCAGTGGTAATAATATACAAATAAAATTCTTTTTTTTTTAAAATTTTGAACACTTGAAATATTTGAAAATTTTATCAGAGAATTTAAACAAAAACACTTAATTTATTATAAAAACATTAAAAAACTCAAAAAATATCTCAATAATTTTTTTCAGAAAAATGTACAAATCTTGATCAAATGGCAATATTTTTTTCTTAAAAAACAAACTTTTATATATTTAAAATTTATAGTTGCCATTCATGATTTCTCGAATAAATACACAGTCAATGAAATATATTATAAAAGCAATATAAAATACCAAAAAAGATATTAATTATAGAATATGTTACAGTTTTCAAAGATAATCCATTTGAAGAACCCTTAATTCTTTTAACGAATTGTGAAAATATGGGATTTTCTTATACTCATGATTTTTAGAATGTTATACAACGAAAAAAATCACAGTTACAATAAAAACAAGCATCATACAATTTTTATTGAAATTCTGAA
The DNA here is from genome assembly GCA_001432165.1 of Pseudoloma neurophilia. Classification (NCBI taxonomy): domain Eukaryota; kingdom Fungi; phylum Microsporidia; genus Pseudoloma; species Pseudoloma neurophilia. The sequence continues at coordinate 9,372 of LGUB01000061.1, forward strand.
TTTCTTGACCAGTTTTCAAGATTATTTCGTCAAAATGAAGAAAGTTGGCAATATAAATTGAATCAATGTCTTGTATTACATTTCTGTAAGTTTAAAAATATATCTTTTTTAAGAATCACAATTTTTAGTGCTAAAATTATAACACCTGGATTTGATGAAACAGTAACAAATAAATATCTTAGTGTTCAGATATATGCTGATAATATACATCAAGAGTCCTAAAAAGTAAAGAAGATAATAGATTTTAATCAGATTCAGAACAAAATCAAATTCAATATTACATTTGATAATATTGCAACTGTTGAAAACAGATATTGATCAAATACTGTGGTATTTTTTCATTATAGCAAAAAATTTAGATTTTATTGACAAATACCGAAATATTATTGTTCAATAAGACAGAATTTATACCGATAAAAGCAACTCAATACAATTTTGTTCTGAAAGATACTGTTCTTAAAAGAGATCCACTGATTGATCAAGACAAATTATCAGAAGATGTTCCTTTCTTACGATTGGGCAAGACATATTATCATAAGATGTGCCTCTCTTACGAATAACAATCAAATAAATGATTTCTTTACATCATCTTCTAATAAATCTGGATATTTTTAACCAATATGACAAACACTTATTGATTTGACCAAGCATGGAGAAAAATTTGGTATTCTCGCTGAAACATTTAATTTAAGTATACAGAAACAGACTTTTAAAACATTTTCCATTGATACACATACTAATATTAAAAATCTTATTGGATTTGATTTTGATATAATGATACCTCTTTTTTAAAAAGATAAAAATACAGTAACTGTTCTTTTAAGGAACAAGCAGTACCATTAAAACCAAATTAACAAAGTAAAATCAGTTGAAAGAATCACATCACTTTATTCTGTTGTTTCCATAAAAAATACATTTTTAAATTGACATTCATACTGAAAATCGACAGATGGTCACACTTTATATTACAGTTATTTTTATGAAAGCTAAAACAAATTTCTGTCTTATAAACATATTTTTACTTGCAATACAAATATTTTTAATATTTGAAGAGATATTTTAAGAGAATATTTGAAGAGATATTTTAAGAGAATATTTGAAGAGATATTTTAAGAGATGTAAGAATTTTCTATCAACACTGATTTTATCAGAATAAGTTAAACAAGTTTTGAATTCCTGAAAGGCATTTACATGATAATTCAGAAGGACAGACAGCCATCAAATCAAAGTATGATATAATGGAGAGATTTATACTTCTTGCAGAAAAATCAATGAACATATAAATCAATGAACATATAAATAAATGTTCATATAAATCAATGATCATACAAAGAAATGTATAAGTATCATCTTATGTCAAGAATGTCATTTCTTTTCTTACGAATTTTTCACACCTCATTCATTTATTGTGAATCAAACGAGAATAATTATATTGTTCGCTTGATTTTGAAGAAATCGACTGTTTCTCTTTAGAAAAACCTGTTCTTGCTTAGGCCATCAATTGGAATAAAAACAGATCACATTTTTCGTGTATCGATACCCTAACAATCGCCTGATATTGAAAGTGGCCTGATTCAAATGACGATCTCATGTAAAGAACGAGAAAAAAATGTTCCAGATCTACAATTCATAAATGACAGATACAAATTAGCGGAAATGCTTTCCAATAGTTAGACTTTTTATATTTGAAGATAAACAACATGTTTGATCAGAATACCTAAAGCACAATTGAAATGTCAATAGATTATGATGTCTTTGGAGCTGATTCGAAGAATTTTGATATTTCATTAATATTTGTTAACATAAATATATTTTCTCAATGGAAAAGGAATTTGAATTGATATGGAAAAGAAATTGAATATTGTTGATGTTCTTATTTTTACAAACAGAATATTATTTATATTTTTCAGGTCAGAAATGAAACAGACATAGATCTTGTAGTAAATATAATGTGTATATAATTCATTGCAATGAAAAACAACAATGTTTTGAAAAAACATTCATATGATCACAATATTTCTAAAGATTCTTTTTAATTATAACTTAAAACATGAGATTGTGTACACCTATAATTGACAATTTGTATATGTGTTAACAAAAAATATTTTATCCAGCCATTTTTGTCAACAAAGATTACAAAGAATTTGGCATTCAATTTGAATTCAATCATAAAAATACAACGACCGTTCTTTTGAGATGGATGGCATCATCAACATAGAGAGATTTATACATTAATGTTTGAAAGACTATAAACAGAGACACTCAGTATTTTTTTGAAGAAAAAAAGGAAATTTTTAATATTTATGTTCGAGGCCTAAATAAAGGAGGACAGAGAATTGTAGAAGTGACTGTCAAAGGTTTTCAACAATCAAGAACACTCGCCATTTTTCTCAATTGTGTTGAATCTCCTGTCTTTTCACAATTTTATTATTATAACACAAAATAATTCGAGAATCAGTTAGAATTTTTTTGAGTTTGATCCTAAATTACCTATATCTTTTAGAACGAATCAAAGACATAAATAAAAACTTAAGGACATATCGAATCAAAGACGTGAATGAAAATCTTAAAGACGTGAATGAAAATCTTAAAGACGTTAATGAAAATCTTAAAGACGTGAAAAATTTCCATGAAACACAAAATTCGATACATATCGAGAAATTTAAATTATTCAATCTGATGATGTTGAAAAATCAAAAAAATCATCGATTTAATGTCACTATTAATGAATTTGAAATCAATCTAGAAGTAATCACAAGATTATTTGTACAAAAAAATGAAAGAAGAAAGTCTTTTATTATTTTATCTATTACATATTGGTAAAATAAAGATGAGACTGAGCCTGAATATGTAAAAAAAAAATTTAGAGAAGATGGCGAGTTTTTTTTGTTTCTAATCTCAGCGAAGTTCGATTATCATTTAAAAGCCTTACACAATTTTGGTTTTAATACAGAACTGATTATAAAAATGCAAATTATATCGGATATTATTTATCACAGATTTTCCATATATTGGATTTCCTTGAAAACATTTCATCTTTAGTAGAGGAACTGAGTGGTGTTCATGATCTTTTTAATGAGCCTTATAATGGATTTAAACAGGATGATCTGCTTCTTTTTACAACAGATATACTCAAAGGTGGTAAAAATTTCACGACATATTTTTTGAAAGGTATCACCAATACAGTCAGTAAGAAAATCGTTTTTGAAAAGAGTAATTTTATTTTACGGATCATTTGATGTGTAAAAAAACTTTCTTTAAAATGTTGATGATGTAATTATTGCAAAACCAGTTCAAGTTGCAAAGCAAAAGGGAATCTTTTCAAAAGAATCACAGGTGTTACCATTCCAGCAAATATCAATGAAATGTACTCCGGAATTGAACGATATACACAACCAAGATTAGAAATTCCATTCTCAAGCGATGTCTGGCATATTATTTGTTCCAGATCTTTAAATATAAGCATTTACAACCAATTCGTCCAATTAGTACAAGAACATCCAAAAAAGATGAAGAATTTATTGATGGTGAAATTGGAACCATTCTAGATGTAAGAGTGCACCTCATTCTGACCACAAAAAGACTTGTTTTGATTAGCAGAGAGGCAAACATTCATATAAATGAGTTTATTTTTGTTTCTAACTGTGTAAATGGCTCATATACACAAGTGAAGAGTTTTTGTCACATATCTAGGATAATTTTTCTAATCCAAGTGCCCAAGAAGACAATCATATTTCATTGGATCAGTTTATCATGAAAATTCAACATACTATTGATAATATGTCATTTTCTGTTTGAAATGAAACTGTACAATTGAAAAGTAAATTTGATTAAAAATTCTGTTTTTTCAAAGACCAGTGGACACTCAT
>LGUB01000062.1:0-13165 GCA_001432165.1 Pseudoloma neurophilia
TAGATTTTATAAAATAAAGTTAAATAAACATTGTCAAATTAGTGCCATTTGAATAAAAACAAGGAAATTTTACTAAATTCTACACAATCTCATCACTTTCATTCATTTATGAGAAGTCAAATTTTCTGACAAAAAAAGTTATAAAGTGTCTTTATTCAACAATTTAAATTATGTTTATTACTCACAACATTCAAAATACACTAAATTTCAAAAATCATTTTCAGGTCTATAAATTTGAGATAAAATTTATTGATTTTGTTCTCAGATTGAGAAACAATGAATGGCCTGCAGCCGGAAAATCAAATGGAAGGCAGGTTGTGCTGTGACGATAAAGAGAGAACGCAAATAGAGAATCAAATTTATTTTATATTTTGAAGAAAAAGTGAAAATTTTTTGTAGGTTGTTTAATCTTAAGAACTAAAAGCTCTGGAGATTTTCTTTAAAATCAAAATTGAGAAATATAAAACATTTTCAAAAAATATCGTAAATAAAAAGAATAGCATATTAAAAGCGTCTATTTTATCAAAATGGCTCTGTTGAACACACGGCCAATGAAATATTCTGTAATGGATGGTTGTTACTTGTATCCGGACTGTACTGGCTCGTTTTTTTAGATTCATGAGACAATCTTTTGCACAATTCTATGTCAGATGGTAGCACTTCGCGAATCTTACAAGATTCTCTTTGTCGGTTTCATATTAATTATGGTTTGAACCTACTTTAATGAATAATTGTTTCTTGATACCAGTACCATATATGCCGTTCTCTTTTGTTTGTAAGAAAGTAAAAGACTTTTAATTTAAGAAAGAACAACTTGTCTTGGTATGGCTGTTACTTTTAATGAACTACCTGTCTGTTTTGACATTGCATGTAATTCTATAATAGACAGTCTCTCTGTTTTGGTAATTCTATAATGATCAACCTGTCTTTATTTTCTAATTGTCTTTGCTTCTTATTATCGACAATGCCTTCTTGGACAGCATCCATTGAATATAATTTTGAAAAAAATTGCCCCTACCATAAAAATTCACCTTTTTGTAGTGCTATTATGAATAAATAACTTGAGGAGACATTCAATTAATGAAAAATTTAATTGTTGAAAAAATTTTCATTAAAAAAAAACAAAAAAAACGTTAAAATGATTAACTATTATTCATTTTTTAAAAAATGAAATTTAAGCTTAATAGAAAGATAAAATATATAAATTCTTAAGTTTTAAATTAATTAATGAAGTGTTAATAGAGGAGGTCTACAAATATTTGAATTATAAATTTTTTAAAAAATGAAATTACGAGAATTCGAAGAAGTAAAAAAAAATATTTACAATTATTAATTGAGAAGAAAAATGAAATTACGAGAAATCGAAGAGTTAAAAAAAATATTTACAGTTAATAATTGTCAAAAAAAATTAATTACGAGATTAGAAAGTGACAATAAAATAATTGAATTATTCATTCATACAGAAAATTTAGAAATTTATGAAAACAATCAAATTTTTTAAACAAAAATTGTATGAATAAGATAAAAAAGAAAGTTAATAATACAAATGAATGAATTATTCATTGCATGCAGAAAATTATGAATTGATGAAAACCATTAAATTTCTAAACCAAAAAACGTAAGAATAAAATAAAAAAAATAATTCATATGTCGTAACCGGGAGGATTACGATGTCCTTTTAGATAATCTACAAATAAAGACTTATTTTGAAAATTTAAAGACAAATTGTTAGAACGCATATTTATTAAATTTGTGCTCTTTAAATACTTTTTTTAAAAGGAGACTGAAGAGATAAAATAAAAGGAGTACCAATGGATTCGTACAATGCTATCTGATCAAGTTTTGATTGATTGGTTCATAAACTGATTGATCAGATCTATGTACGATACATAAGACAAAAATATAGTTGAATTATTAATTATATGAAATGAGCGAAAACCAAGGAAGACATAGAAATATTCGCAAATATTAAATTAGAAGAAAAATTAAATAAAGAAAGATTAGCTAAGGAAACATAAGGAGTATTTGCAATTTTCAATTATATAAAATAATGTAGAATCACTGCGTTACTTGATCGCAATTAAGACTTTTCACGGTATGCAACCTCCAGATGATCATATAAGGGTTGTAGGAAGATTGCCCTTAATCACTGCCTTTTTTTGGGTTGGGTTTTTTTTTATTTTTTTACAACAGTTTCTAATGTCAAATCATACAAATGATCAAATTTCATCTCATATAATTCGGAAATGCTTTAAATATAATGAAAAATGTGATTATTTTTGATTATTGATGAGAATAAATCAAAAAAATTATTAATTTGTCGTTTGAAACCATGCTCTAATTATAAGAGGATATTTAAAAACATAATTATTGAACATCTTAAAAAATAGATTGTTTTGTACTTTTCATTGGAGGCATTTTTGGTTTAATGCCTTTTAGAGGATTATCCATCAAATTAAATTATAAATATTCAAATATGATCAGATTTTTGAGGCAAATAAAGAAAACGCCGAAAAAAAAATTTAAAAAGATTCAAATGATCAGAGGAGAAAATATTATTGTAGAAATTGACGAGTCAAAATTCGGTAAGCGTAATTATCGAGGACAATTTGTTGAAGGTAAATGGTTTTTGGGTCTTGTAGAGAACACCAAAGAAAGAAAAATGATCCTTATACCAGTGAAAAAGAGAGATTCGACAACATTGCTTCAAATAATAAAAAAATATGTACACCCTCAATCAGTAATTCATACTGATAAATGGAGACAATATAATGACTTAAAGAATCATTTTAGAGATCATAAAACAGTCAACCATAGCGAACATTACAAGAATCAAAATACAGGTGTTCATACAAACACTATTAAAGGAAATTGTTTCCTCTAAAAAAATGCTTTCAAATAAGTGAAAAAAGTCTAGAGACATACGGCTTGGGGTTCTACTGAAGATGAGCGACCGACCCCTCTCTTTGAAAGGAAGCGGTTGCTCGTCTTCAGTTGCTCCTGGCTTTGTCTATATATAGCCATGAAAAAAAAATAATGATATAATTGACTTTATTACAAATATTTTGCATCAGGAAGTCTCTTTTTTTTTGATTTTTATTTTTTCAAACTTTTTTTACTCAACGAGATTTTTTTTACCCATTCAAACTTCGTTTTCCAGGGTAAAAAAAATAAAAAAAAAAAAACTTCAAAAAAAGGCAGTGAATAAAGGCTATTAACTTTTTTATAACATTTGACCCAACTGGCGATTAATTGTGTTCTTTTGATTTCAAGTGAGCAACCTGTTCGAAGATAAATCAAATATATTTTTTGCGATCTGATTGGAGCAAACGTTTTAAATATAATAGCTATATTGAATCTTGCCAATTACAATCGATTTTTGACTATTGAGAATAATGCAATCATATTTAGTATACGATTCAATTTTATTGTAGAAATCTTGAGTAACTGTATCATATTTGTAAAGAAAACTAAATCACCAACAAAACCTAGAATATTATAGGAATTATCATTTTTAAAAATAGAATCAAATAAATCATGTATAAAAACATTAAAAGAATTGCAGATAATTTACTCGTCAAAGTTTCTAAAGAATTTTACATTTACATTTCTATCAGATAATGTAAAATTGATATGAATATCATCAATAGACATTTAGTTAATGAGGAAAAGATCATTAGGTAAAATTTTTGATAGTTTTTTGTTTAATAAATCATGAGATATGATATTATAAGATTTTCAAGATCTAATTGAATTAGATTGGATTTTTTTTTTCTTGATGGAATTATGTAATTTTATAACATTATGCAACTTTGAAAAATCTTTTCTAAATGCAGTTTGATTTTTATATATGGTTCAATTAATTTTAATCTAATTTTATCAAAGATGGTTTTAAATGGTTCATTGACTGCAATTGGACGTGAAGAACCATCTGATTTTCGAATGATTTTCAAACCAACTTGTCTGAGATTTAATGGAAGATTCCTTCTGAAATTATAGTTGTTAGAGACTTTTGATAATATGTATTTGGATTTCTTATTATTAAGTAAAAATTTCAACAGCTTTTTTGAAATACTTGATTTACCTTTTGCTTTTTTAATATTAGAGACTTAATTGATTCAAAAACTTGATCTGGATCGATTTTAATTTTAGGTTTTTTATACATATAAATAAAAATAGAGTGATCATATAGAGAAGTAGGAGCAAAAATATCAACTTTACAAAAATCATAAAATTTTTCAACAGCAGGAGGATTGTATTTAGATTTTTTTGATTTTAAAATGCTTTGGTCATCAACATTTTTCATCGTTGGATTATCAATTTTTATTATCATTCAGTTTACAATTTTTTAACAATCTAAAACTGAATCTATTAAATTGAGAGAATTGTTATATATTTTATCATTTGCTTTGTTTATATCATATGCCATATTATCATTAATTTTGATGTTTTTTGTGAGATAATTAAGACTTATAAATTTAAATATTATTGTTAAGGCGGAATGCTCAATTTTAACTACAAAATTAATAAATGATTTAATTTCTACATTTGAAAAAACAACATTTGGGTTTGATTTAACATTAGAGACTGATTTGAATGTTATTCTGTGATTTGATTGATGGTTATGGTTTTTGATTTTATCTTTTGCTTACTTATTAAATATAGTATTCTTACAAAGGTTTAAATCTCTCATTTATATAATTCTCTTGTGTTTTAATGTATTAGTTAAAGATAGATCTATTTCTTTACTCTTTGGTCTATAAGTATATAAAAGATTAGAAAATTGTTTATTAAATACAATTAACTGATCTCTCATTGTTTTATTTCGTGAAATTTCTTCTGTATTTAAAATGCTTTCTATTTTGATATAAAGAACATGCTACTAATTTCCCGATTCCTAGCAGAATTATAAGATGGTGCAATACTTGTCCATTTACTGTAACCTGATAATTCTGATAACTCTATAGGTTCTTTCCATGTCTCGGATAAGAACAAATGATAGGATTAATCTTCTTAAAAATTTCTAAAATACTATCCACCTCTGATAATTAAACCCACCAATATTAATGGGTGTTGATTTAAAATTTTATTTGAGTGTTACAATTTTTTCTTTGAAACAATGTTCATCTATGAGACTGAATTGTCATTCGTCTTGAATAATTTATCAATCTTGAGCAATCCAAACATAATTTCAATTTGCATTATTTTTTGTGCATCTTTCGGTTTGCATGGGATATTTCTGTGTTTCCGATACTTTTTTATTTGTTGGAAAACTTTTTCTGTGAGTGTAAATTTTGTGTTTATAGTAGTTATAGTAGTTATAGTGTTTTTCTCGTGGTTTTTGACATTTTTGTTTAAGATTTTGCCTGATAAAAGAAGTTGATATCGTTTATTATCTGTATCAGTTAAGATTATTTGAAGCAAGAATAATGTCAATTGAAAATTTATCATGAGATAAAAAAAGGAGTTAAAGTGATTGTTTTCTACCATCTAACATCTGAGAAACATTAATTAGTTATTTGTTGTTGCGTCTCAGCGTTCAGGTTTGTATGATTCAGATGAGAGACTGCCTGCTGTGTCTGTTTACAATGATTTACTTGAAATTTTACTGCCATATAAGTGTGTTTCTTTACCATGATTATTTCTAGAGATGAATTGAAGTTGATTAGCTCAGACTCACAATTTGAACAAATAACTGATCTTGGTTTGATATAAATAGTGGTTTTATGAGTTCTATATTATGTCTCTGAATGAGAGAGTAGACTGTAAAAATACGGTTCATACATGTTTGAATCATCAATTGAGATCTCACAGGTTTCTCGGTGATCTTCAGTGACAGAAAAAAACTTACAACTTATGTCTTGGTCTGATATATTAAGGAAAATATTTATCAAAAATGTCACTCAATTCTTAATTAATGAAATCAAAAAAAATTCCTCTATGTAAATATATTTTTTTCAATTTTTATTGGAAAAAAAGAGAAAATGATAATCTTAGATAAAAATATTCTTTATCAACAGCTGAAAAGACGCAACAAACCATTTACTTGATTAATTTCCTTGTTGTGACATTGATGTCAATTAAGATATTTTTTTAGATACCTATGTTTATCAAAAGTCTGCGATAATTCTTCTGTAGGCGCAAAAAGAACGCTTAATTTTTCATGAAGCTAAAGAAATCGTAAAAATGGATCTTTCTAAAAGAAACAAAAATTATTTACCCAATGGAGCTACTAATTTTTCACTCTTTTGTTACGCACAGTTTTAGATCATCTACTAAATAATATAGTGGCGTGGTGTAATGATGGCATAAGAATATTTTTTTTACAATTTTATTTCCAAAATTTTGCGATTATACCTGTCTCTTCTCATTTAATTGATGATTCAACTAGTTTCTAGTTAATTCTTCAAGTGACACTTCTAGAATATAAAATATTAAAACTTAAAGGTTCATAATATCAAAATTGGTTTGTGAACGTTAAACCATAAAAGTATGTTTAATTTAGATGATTTGTTTTCTGATCTTGTCAATTCTTCTATTTTGATCAGTTTTTTTTCGGAACTATAATTGAAAAAATGCTTCTGAAAATTTAATAACAAAATATATATGAAAACAATCATTTTTTGTTAAAAATTATAAAATCTTGCAAAACATAAGATCAAATTTATTTATTGATAAAAATGTTACACATTGTTTTTGTATTCTTTTACAAAAACCGTTTCATTTTTTTATTTGATACGTTATGAAACGTATTATCATATTATATTGTGTTTCTGAAGCTTAATTTTACAAAATTACGCCTTCATTTTTATAAAATATCACACTAAATTAAAATAAGTTTACTTAAAAAAAAGTTAAATATGATAATATTTTTTTCATTTATATAATATCACACTATCAAAAAAATAAAGATTTAACGCCTGATCTGGGCGTTAAAAATATTTAAATGTGTGGCGATACATATGTATCGTAGATTTATCAATCAGATAGATTACGTCATTTACGATAAATCATATCAACACGATAATTTCAGAAATCAAAATAGATTAGAATTTATCGCTGACAAATCAGTTCTTTTAAATCTCATTGATATCTTTTGATTGATTCCCTTTTTAAAATAATCTTATCCTTCTCCTTTTTCTTAAAAGTATTTAAAGAACCAGAATTTATTAAATATGCGTTCATTTCCACCTTCTTCTTTTCCTCCTCGTAATAAGTCCCTTTTTGTAAATTTCCTCAAAGGTATTCGTAACCCACCTGGTTACGACAATATGTAGCCTCTTTTTTAGAGTAAACTGCTATTTTCCAGTTGGATGTAATTTGATAGAAAACAATAAAAGAAATTGTCATGACTATTAAGTCAGACAATTTACAATGAAATTTGAATACATAAAAATAGGATTTTTTTCTTACCCGTACGAAAACCAGCAACTCCATGAGACTGATTGAAAATAAAACAAACAATAGTTTTAACACGTATTCCAGTCGCCATATGCAACGTGCAAGAATGCACAATGCATCTGATTACGACAGAAGTAAATTCACATGAATTTTTTCAATTATTTGATTGCTATAATTACGAATCGCGAGATATTTTCTCAAATTTAGTTTGTTTCTTATTTTATCTTAAACATCTTCTCAACAGAAAATCAGAGAAAAAACTCGCTTGTTTTTAGAATAAAAAATTCAAATTTTTCCTCTAAATTCACATTAAATGGTTCCATAAGTTTAAAATAGTGTTTGTATGTTCTCAATCATGATTTCTTAACCAGACTGAAGGCTCACTATTTGATGTTCCTATTTATTAAGATAAATAACTGATAGAATAGTAAAAATCTGTGAGCATTTATATTCCTTCGTGAATATTTGTTTCAATGTACTGCTTAGTGTCATTTATCTTCTGTTTTCGACAGCAATAAGAAAAAAACGATCAAGTTTTTCACTTTTTACTCCTCAAAAAGACATGTCAAATCAGTTCTGATTTTGTTCTCATCATCAAGAGTTGATGGTACTCTTATGAGGGCTTTTCATGTGATTACTGTCCCATTTATTTAAATATTTCTGCCTGTAACACAAATTTTTTAGACTTTTTAAAGAAGAACTTTACAAATTTCTCATTGAGATAAATATAGTTTTTTCTGATATGTCGATCATATGTATCTACTGTTCATTGTATTATTCATGATATAGACGTATAGAAGAAACATAAGATCTTCTATTTTGATTTTTGTTCACATGTACATTTAAAATACTAAAAGTTACTTTTTGATGACAAGATCAGTCTTCACTCCTATATAAATACATCCTTTCCCGTCATAGTCGTTTTTTAGCTCAGAGGGTAACTGGCAAAGAAAACGATGACGTATTTCAGAGGGTATCTGATTTCAAACGAAAATTAAATTGATTTCTCCACTGTATGAAAATTTGGCTCTTGTGCTTTGTAGTTTTTTCCATTTTATATGATAGAATAAATGATTTTACCGCAAAATATCAGCTTCCTCCTTTGAGGTGATTGTCAGTTTTCATTACAACACAATTTATCAATAAACATATCTTGTAGTGGTATTTATTTGTAATTGAAAATGAATGAATTTTGATCTTTTTGCTTGGTAATTTATTTGAATAATGCCAATTATAATAATATTTCAATAACCAATTCTAATTTATTTTAATAAATTGTATTTTAATGCATAATTTGTCGTCTGACAGTACAAATCGATTTTTGATATCTGATTTGATTTTTTTTGCTCTTTTCAAGATAGAGTTTAACGAACCACTAAATCATTATAAATATGAGTTAGTGTGTAATTGTTCTGAAAATTATTGCTTTGCAAAAATATTTATCTGGCTCACTTATATAATATTAAAATAAGAGATTTTTTTTGATGTGATTTGAGTCCTTAGGCAATTATGGGTCTATACATTGTCTCAATCCGGAAGGTTACATTTCATTGCTAGATGTTTTATGATTAAAAAAGAAAGATTGTTCAGTATCATAAATAATATATCTTGTTAAAATTTATGAAAATTTTTTTTCTGATGTTTCAGTTTTGATTTTTACGGGTTAAATTTGATTTTTTTATTGTTCAATAAAGATAAAAATTTTTTTAAAAAATTCGGTTATGTGACCGATTCTTTTTTCTATGAGGTAGTGTTCTTCGTTTCAAAAGAATTTTTTTGTTAAAATATGTTTTATTTCTATGAGGCAGTGTTCTTCGTTTCAGAAGAATTTTTTGTTGAAAGTATGTCTTTAATATCGATAATGAACAATGTTTGTTTCTATTTTGTTTCAATTCTTAACAGTGAAATATTTTCAAAACTGAAATGTTCAGATAAAATACACATTACTTAGAATAATGTATGAATACATTCACTGCATAGAACATTTTGTCTACTATTTTTTTCATTACATTCTGAGCAATTTTTATGAATTAAGCTATTCTTATGGTATAAATTAAAATTATCAGACTTATTGTCATAACTCAGGGAAGAATGAGAACCTTTAAGATAATTAATAAATAATGACTTATTTGTAAAGAAAGATTGTCTTGATGAATACATATTTTATTCAAAATGCAATTCTTTTATACTTAAAGAAAATGATTGTTTCAAAGACGTTTTAAATATGAAGCAGTATGAGATCTGATACAGGATTTGTCTGAAAGTGTCGCAGAAATCAATGTGATGACGACATTATTAAATGAATATTTTTTTTCATAGAAATAACTTATTTTTTACACTTCATTTTTCTTTATACCTCTAAGCAATCAACATCAACTCGTAAACCCAACACAAACATCAGTAATACAGTTGATGTTAGAAATATTAGAACAATCAAATATGATCTGGTCACAAATTCCGTGACAACAATCCAGAACCAGATCCTCGAACACTCATCATAATTTATATTTTTTGTCTATTCTACAATCATTATTTTGTTCTTGACGGGATTATAAATTAATGAGAATCACGGTCTGTGAATTTTTGTAAATCCGTATAAAATAACAATTCTTTATCTTGTATCAATTCTTGAATGTATTAATTGTTGTCAGTGGCATGCATCGTATTTTTTATGATATCTGTTGATGAGTACTTTTGTCAATGACGAAGAGACATCTGACATAGAAATAATGATCTTCACATCAGAATTAAACGTTTGTTTTGAGAGTTTTGATAAATGATATTTTGAAGTATAATTGAATATCAATTTTAACGAGAAGTAATTTATGAAAACAATTTTTATTAAATATATAGTTACAGCATATTTTTGGATCATATCTTTGTAAAATATTTGTGGAAGTAAATATGATTTGCCAATATGTTCAATGTGATTGAAGTATTTCACAAAGCAAAATGGCCGATTTCTTTCCTTGAAAAAATAGTAATTATCCAGAAATTTTTAATGAAATATAAATTAACACACATTCATTTGTCTAAATACTGATAAAACAAAGTTGATGATCCTATAGAGTGATATAGATGGTGATTCTTGGTGTTAACTTAAAGGTAACATCTTTTAAATAAATTTACCTTAATTCTAATTAAACATATAAATTCCAGATGAGCATATAAGACACACTACAATTAATTAAATCGGCAATTTTTATATATTTTTGCAAAAAAAACCTTGCTCAATCTATTTAATCGTAAATTATCTAATCTAAATGATCATCACACAAAAATGCTTAATTATTACGTGAGATATGGAAGAATCCAGCACAGTTATTGTTTTTTTGAAGTCGAGAAAAATGAGTATCTAAGATAATTCATAAATCTTTTAAAGAAGATCATGAAGGAAAAAAATCAACAAAATCAGTGAAGAAGTAATCAAATATTTCCACAGTAATTATTTGTTTTTTTTTGATAAAGCAATGATATAATTTATTCAAACAATTGAAAAAGAAGCGAAATAAAAAAATATTTTATTTAAAATTATTTATTTGTCAATTTTTTAGAATTTTTACTTAAATAATTTAAAAAATTTTTACAGAATGCTGGTTATTCGATTTTGATGAAAAGAAGAAGATAAAAATAGTGAATACATAAAAAATAAAGATGAATGCCATATTCAATGAAAAAATTGAATATTTTACGTTTTTTTATATATGAGATATCTTTTCTAAAACAAAATGCAATATGATATCATATCAAGTATATTTCTCGATGTTTTGTTTAATCTTCTACTTTATGATATTCACATAAAACCCGAAATAATTTAAGTGCTTTTTTTATCAATTTAGGAAATTTTTTAAAGTCAAGTATCAAAAAAAATATAAAACAAAATTATTTATTATATTCTTCTATAACTTCAAAATCATCTTGAATAGTGCTATGATCGAAACAACATTTTCAAAAGGTACATCAATAAATCATTTAGTTGATTCAACTCAAAATTTTGATGTTTTTTTGTCAAGGAATAGAAAAAAAATCAGATATTATTCTGACACACAAATATAGGTTGCTCTGATATGAAACAATCTAAAAATCGAAATGTTGCTAGTTCGAAACCATTCGGCAAAAGTAAAATAATTATGAGAGATATGGATTAACTACTATTTATTGCCGACAATAGAGGATCTTCCATAGCTTAATTATTAAACGTTCTCTTAAAATAAGAAAAATAGTTTCAACAAATGTTTCAAAACGTTAAAAGAAAGGGACGACAAAATAAAAGTTTCTTGTAAATGTTTACTAAAAATTAAATGCTAAGGAAAATAAAATTATATTTAATCATGAATATCTCTGTCGGATGTAAATTATATAAAAATATTTGTATGTATCTTATTTTCAACAAATAATTTATTTTTCTTTTTGTATGCTTTTTTAAGTATAATGGTAGATTTATTAATTGTGAAAAAGATAATAAATTTCTGCAAATAGAACCGTCATATTAGATTCTCATCATGAAACATCAAACATTCTCGAACAATCATAAAATAAAACAATCAAAATACTGTTTTACTGAAAAAATAAATACCTCTCGATTTAATAAAGTATCATTCCATGTAATCTTCTTTCCCCATAAATCTTAATCATTCTAAGCAATTTTATACATCTAAGAATTCCTATATTTCTCGTAGAGGAAATACTATTAAAAACCTCTATCTTCTTAACACTAAAAGTTTAAATATTAAACCTTTAGCATACGACACATTGTTATCATTTTTATTTTTTTTCTCTGTCTATGAGGTACAGAATTCAAAGTTCAATAAAAGTTTAAGACCTCATACAGTCTTTTTTATCATTTCTTATGTATTCTTTCTGTTATTTGCGTTATAATTACTCGTACCATCATTAAAACGGACAACTTTGTCATTGACAAATGTTTATTTGTTTATTAATCACATTTTATACTTATATTCAAATGTATTATCATTGATAGGATGATAATTTAGCCGTTTAATTTATTATGATCCGATAACATTTTTTTACTTTTTTATCTATCCCTTAATTATCTTTAAAATCTTCATTATTTAAATGCTTCTTAGTACTATCATTTGAAAGCATTTTTACATAATTTGTTTTTATTTTGTTGTTAGATGAGCGTCTCAAATGAAAATATTCAAATAAACGGTTATTTTTATCATAATGAAAGATAATATCTGAATTTGATAAATTTCTGACGTATAGTGTTTATCATAATTGCGAAAAGGTTAACTAAGAAGATACTGTTCCTTTTGGTAAAGAAGTTGATGTTTTTATATGTGGTGATAATAGTGAAAGCCGATATAATCTTGAAGGAGATGTTTTTACGAGTGAGACAAAATAGTTTTTGGACTAAGACATATCAGTGACGATCATTTTGAATGAAAAAGTGATTTTTATGTTTGATAATTCTTTTCACTCTGAAGCAATTCGTTTGTGTTTGCGCCTGTTGCATCAAATTTTAATTTCGTCTGAGAATTTATTTTGATAATTATTTGCGAAAATGAAGATTTTTGAATCGACTTATTTTAGTTTATTGTGTTGAAAATTGAATCTTTTATATTATCATTCTAAGTATCAATTTCTTTCAAAACTCTTAATCTCAATATTTTTCTGAACTTGACTACTAAGAAATTTATGAGATTGTTTTTATTATTGTTGATTTTTGTAAACGCATGATTATTTGAAGATTCAGTATTTTCCTATGGTTCATCGTATTTACAACACGGTATTTTTAAGT
>LGUB01000063.1:0-13113 GCA_001432165.1 Pseudoloma neurophilia
ACAATCAGGGAAAAGTTTTCAAAATTTGAATAAAATGTGATATTTAACATGGTTTTATTTTTTTGAAAGGTAACAAATTACTCATTTATACTGCTATCGCCATCCCATGTAACTATTTTTCCATCACCTTCCTTTCTATAAGCATTTTTCTTGATTTCTTTAATTTTATCATTTGTAAAAATTTCAAGAAGTGGCTTGTTCAATAATTTGTAAACTTTTTTGATCTCCCGATGAATTAAAACAGAAACCAGTCGGAAATAGAGTCGACTGTCAGGTTTGATAGTTGTGCCAACATATTTACGACGGAATGTGTGGGATGTTTTCTTCTCAGTATTACTTTCAGGTTGGTATTCTGATTGTTGAGATGAATGTTTGTTGTTTTTTTCAGGTGTTGTTCCAGATTTATTTGTTTGTTTTTCTGTTGACATAGATTCTGGAAATGGTCTTTGATGATGAACCTCGTCAGTTTTGTTCCGGTTAAGATAAATTTGTCGCTTTTCACTGAATTTTTTTGACCAAAAAACACGTCGTAATTTTTTCAGAAATTTTTCTTTCTCTCTGGAATGTCTGCCATTTTCCCAGGCATCTTTATTGTTTGTTAGGATGATTAAAGTGACAATCAACAGATCTAACAGTCTTTCAAGTTTTTTACTGTCAGTTCTTACGATCAAAATGATCATTTTGTTGAGTTTACTCTCAAAAATTGATTTAAAGCAATATTTCTTATTTGTGCAGGTACATTTTGATTCAAAAAATTCTATTATGTGGTTGTTTTTGTCATTCCGTACAGCCAATTCTTCATTAAGTTTTAAAATACACTTTTTCCTTAAAAAAATGGAGATGATTTTGTTCAAGCACAGCTTTACATCCAACTCTTCATCTTCTACAGCATATCGATGTGCCAAAGCACGTAAAGTGTCAAAATCCATCTTCTTTTTACGGTCATAAATAAAAGCTTGAATGTTTTTGTAAAGTAAGTAATCATAGTAAAAACAATCAACAAATCTTATCATTTTTAAATAAAAATAAAGTTTGACTTTTTTTAATAATTTCAAAAATTAAATAAAATGCCACTTTAAAAAATATTTTGTGAATTTTTCACAAAAATTCTTTGATGGGGGTAAAAAATAGTGTTGATTTTTTCGTCTGAACTGACTATTCATTTGATAAAAAAGGAATCTTTATTCAAATTGAAAGTTTATTCCTTTGACAGCCAATTTACCATTGTTTAATTTCCATTTTACCTCTAATATACTGCCAATTTCTTTCAATACGCTGATATCTGATTCTAGAATCTCACAATTTGAGGTGTCAATGGCCAATGAAGCAGCTAATAGGAATATTTTGAGCAGTTCATCATCTATTGTCTGGATGAGTACCTCTTTAAACAGCTCAGTCATTTCAGCTTGTAAAATATCTGTGTTGAGTTTTGTAATCGTAAAACACCTGAAAATATAATCACAGGAAAAAATGCACGTGACACCTCTCCTTTTTTGCAACATCTCAGATTCAATGTCGTTTTTATCGTTGTTTGATTTTTTATGGTTTGAATTTTGACCATTTTTTTCACGTGGTTCCTGCCATTCGACATCAACCTTGATGTGCTCAATTTTCTCCTTTAACCAATTCAGAATACCTCTTGACAAATATTTATTGTCTTCGTGGTTGAACAAATGAGCGAATATTCGTTTTGGATTGTTTTTTAAGGTTGTCGAGTGTAAATTTTTTACTGGTTGGCTGTTGATCAGATTTAATTTTATTTTCGGTTGCCAATCTGATATATGGTAGATCTTATAGTCTATTTTTACACCAAAGAGTGATAAAACCTTCAATTTTGGTAATATATGATAAATTTCTGATGTATAGCAATTTTGTTCATCAGTCTGATTTTTTTGTTCTGATTTAAGTTTTCTTTGATTTTTAGTGTCTAATCCGATGATATCCATTTCTATTTCTAAAAAAGAACATAGGATAAGAATTGCGTCTAGAAATTGATGTATTTCTATCGTAAAATTGAATTGGATGTGCTTTTTGTTTAGTGGCACACCTGGTACGAATTCTACTATACCATTTTCCAACTTATCGATATATGTGCCTGGTACACAAACTTCTAGAAATTCGATAAATTCTTGATCATTTGAATCGATATCTTTTAATGTGATTTTTTTGTTCATCAGTACTGCTAGAACAAACAGGTGGCTCTTTGTCATTCTATATGGGGTAATTTATAAGTTTTTCTTCACAATTATTTGGTATCAAACGAAATTGAAAGAAATTTGAAATTTTGGTCTGAGAATTGTGTGAAAGTTGCAGAGGGGCAAAAATGATGAGAAATTTGATCAGATAAAAATACATATCATTTATAGAAAGTACATTTTTTGGCTTGTCGTACTTTACGATCGTATGAATGTGAAGAAGAAATTTTAACCATACTTTGTTATTGACATGCTTTTATATTTTGAAATAAACGATTGTAGTAACTGTCAATCATTTATCACTGATATCAATTTGTGTCGGTCACGATAGAGCTCGAAAATTATGAAAAGTGTCCTCTTCTGAATCTTATTTCTAATGGTGAGAAAAGTTCCATCGGAATTTCATTTCAAAAAACCTGATTTATAAAAAAGTTGCTGATTCTCCATCTCCTGACAAAAGGATTTAAAAATGTTTACTGTAAGAAAAAGGATTCAAAAATGTTTGCTGTAAGAAAAAGGATCAAAAAATGTTCACTGTAAGAAAAAGGATCCAAAAATGTTTACTGTAAGAAAATGTGGGGTTTACTTTTAAAATGACTCAGATTTTTTTAGCGTTATTCGTCAAAAACCACCCTCACTTTGCCATATCACATCAAATAAGACTTTTTAAAAAATTTGTCATTTATACGACGTTTTACGGCAAATTTCACTAAAAAGCAGCTCAGGTTTTGTGCTTGCAGCAGTTGACCCCTTCAAAAAGAAGAAAACACTTCAATTAGCCAAAGCTCTTAAATCCTTTTTTACATTGAAAATCTTCTAAATCATATAAAAAACATGACAAATTCACTAAATCCTGAACAGATGCGCGAATTTTCAAATCCTGACCAGCAATTTGAAGAACCAGTTGAGACTTATTTTGAAGACCAAGATGTTGATGAATCTGCTGATAAAGGCTATGCCAAGCTAAAAGAATGGATAGAAGACAGCCTTGATCAGTTTAGAAATGATCTTTTGAATCTGTTATATCCACTTTTCATTCACATTTATTTAGATCTTCTGTTCGAGAACAAAATTAAAGAAGCAAAAGCGTTTTTTCACAAAAATAAAGGCGATTTTCACAATAAAGAGCTCAAAATTCTAGAAAGTGTGTGTATACCACAGCATCTTAATGAAAATAGCCTCATTACAGCATATAGATCAAACAAATACTCCATTTCAATGGGAAAATATGCTTTTGATCTTTTTACAAACTTTCTAGAACGCAATACGATGACAAAAATTCTCGTATTGGTCAATCAATTCTTAAATATAAAAATACACCAAGGTATCAAGAAAAATGAAGAAATTGAAGGACTTACAGAAAAAATTAACAAAAATGTCAACTTAGAAACACATCTTTATAATACTTACACAGAAGATGCCATTCTAAAGGATGAACAATACAGACACGACCATCTAGAATCTTTTATTCTTGGTCTTAAAAACAAAAACAGAGAAAAAGACCATTTACCATCATATTCATTTATAAAAGAAGAGATTGAGAACCTGAAAGATATTTGTAAGCGAGTATCACTTAATGAAAACAATCTACCATCTATATGCTGCTATACGATCATAAATACATTCGAAAAACTCAATTGTGTGGATATTTCGAAAGATTTCACACTTTTAGCACTGGGCTACTCAAATAACATTCTAGAAATCCATTCGCTCAAAGGCAACCTGAAAAAACTAAAAGACACAAATCAACTGATGAAATTGAAAACTCTCGAAGAGGATAACATTTATGAAGAGATCGGTAAATCTCAAAAACTTATTGGTCATTCTAACCCAATTTTCAATGTCAAATTTTTCAATTCAAAAAAATATCTGATTTCCTGTGATATGGATCGTGTTTATTTATGGTCTTTGGATCTTTTTACACTTATCACAGTTTACAAGTCGTTTTCTTTTCCAATTTGGTCACTTGCTGTATCCAATGACGATCTGATGTTCGCCTGTGGTGGATCCGATAAAAATGTGTCACTTTTTTATGTTGATTCTGTTCAACCTGAAAGATTATTTGTCAATTCATTATCAGATGTCTCGTATATTGTTTTTCATCCGAATAGCAAATACGTGATCTATGGATCGTGCGATTATCGTATCAGAATGAACGAAATTGAATCATCGGAACTTGTTAGGGTCTTTCTAGGGCATACAGATGTTGTCACGTGTCTCAGTGTTTCACCAGATGGAAAATACTTGCTTTCGGGTTCAAAAGACAAAACCATCATCCTTTGGGATATTCAAACCAGTAAAAAGATAAATATTTTCAAAGGTCACACAAAAACGATTTTTTCACTCTCATTCTGTTTCTTTGGAAATGTTTTTGTATCATGTGGTGCCGATTTGACATTGAGAGTGTGGGATTTTAAACAACAATTGGCAGTTTATCACACGAAAAATACACCGCTCATAAATGTTAAGTTTGGATACAGAAATATTGTCAGTTGTATAGGGCCATATCAAGGATAAATTTACAAACTTTACTATTTTTTAAATATTTTTAAAAAAGATTTTTAAGATTTTGCTTTACAAGCATTTCAAAAAAAAACTAAAAATTTCAGCATTTGGCCTCAGTCCTTTCTCAGATCAAATGTCTGCTGTTCAAGGCTAAATTTACAAACTTTACTATTTTTTAAATATTTTTAAAAAAGATTTTTAAGATTTTGCTTTACAAGCATTTCAAAAAAAAAACTAAAAATTTCAGCATTTTTCAGTTCATTTGCACCTCAGTCCTTTCTCAGATCAAATGTCTGCTGTTGAATGCCATCCTTTGTATAAACGAAAATTTGTAAAAAATCGCCCGTTTTGACATCTCGCTCAGCTGCAGCGTAAAAAACCTTTTTCGTAAGTTCAATGGCAGATTCAAAATCTAATTCCGTATCGATTTTGCTCTGAGATGTACCAGAAGATTCTTCTACAACAATTGATACACTTTGATTTTCTTCATAAACTGCTTCATCGTATGAGCTGCTATCCTCGTTCTTTTCCTTTACGAACACAGGCCTGGTTTCATTATTGTAACCATTTATCACCGAATCTAACAATGGTTGAATAATTTGTTGACCTGATCCATAGCAGACACATTTTTTCTGTTCATAATTTCCAACACAGTCTGTTGCGTAGATCGTTGGTTCATCTTTTTTATTGAGACCTACAAGAACTGGAAAAACGTAATAAATCAGACCGCTTCTTCTACTATACAAAATATTCATCAGAACATGTACTAGTTCTTTTAAAGCAATCTCTCGTTCATGATGATTCATAAAAAGATCAATCTGATATTTTAATCTAAAATATAACTCATTTAGATCTGGATAGAACCCAATACCTGCAAAAAGGAATTTTTTTGTTTGATTGTCAATTTCAAAACATTTAACCATCTTTCTAGAATTGATACCCATTTCTGAGGAATGTCGAGTGTCACATGCCAAAATAACAAAATCTCTCTGTTTAAAACACATAACTGTGCCACTGTTTGATGTGTAAAGATCATCTGCTGAGGCTCTTTGTAATGGAGTTGTCAACATTCCATTTTCATTTATTTCAAAATTTATCGAATCCTTGTTAATAAAACTTTTCTTCGATTGTTTTTTTTCATCTGTGTGAAATGTTGCTGTTTGATTAGAAAAAATGGACATTTTTTGGGGTTTCAGGGGCCTAAGTTTTTATCAAAACACAGTTCAGATTTTAAATTCAGAAAGTGGCATTTTGTCTATTTAAAGATTTCTGAGTTCAATTTTAGAATAATCTTAAGAAAAATGTGATTTTTGATAATTTGAAATTTAGATTTCAGTTATTTTAAAAAATCAATAATCGGACGATTACATCTAAAAATAATCAGTGTTTTTTAGAATATTTTCATATGAAAGATTCTCAATCCAATCAAATTAGTCGTTCTCCTTTTTTAAATGAATTTTATCAAACAGAAATTTCCCCATTATGTATTCTGAATGGGAAACTCGATCATTTGATTCTAAAATCAATGTTTTGACGGATGGTAGCCTTTTTATTCTCGGAGTTGCCATGATGATGGCGCTCAGACAATTTTCAAAAAAATTGGTCCGAACACGCTACATACAGAGCCGATTAATTCAAAACACTCTCGAAGAAAAACAAGAAAAAGAAAAGAAACCACAAAATGACTCGAGAGTTCTGAAAGAGAGAGTTCTAAATAAATCAAGTAACCAAGACAATAAAATCTCAGAAAAGGCTACAGATACAACAAAAATGCGTTTTCAAAACCGTAAAACACCCAACAGTCCAAAAACACGCCATTTAAATACTGAAATGATTAATCAGAAGGCATATGCTTCGATGTACCGATTTTTATTCTATTTTGTGGCTGTGATAATTGAAATCTTAATCTTAAAAGATGAAAATTGGATATTTACACCATTCCAATACACTCTTACCTGGTCAGACAATAAGACACCATTTAAAGTGCGAGCCATGTATATTTTTGAGTTCTCTTATTATATTACAGGAATCTGGTACTTGCTTATCGAGAAAAAAATGAAAGATTTTAATATTATGGTAGTTCATCATATAGCAACCATATCTCTGATATTTAGCAGTTTTTACTATAATATGTTCAGATATGGAATAACCATCATGTTTTTACACGATATCTCTGATCCATTGCTAGAATTTGCCAAAATTAATATATACCTGAAAAACACAAAAATTGCAAATCTACTGTTTTCTGTGTTTGGTTTTGTCTTTTTATTTATGAGAGTGATCCTCTTTCCATCATTTATCATATTACCAATAATTTATTATTCTTTTTTATATGGCTGTAAGTTATTTTTTATTTTTTCACTGATACTTTCTGTTTTGTTCATTTTACACATATTGTGGGCTAGAATTATTATAAAAATGGCTCATAAGCTATTTGTTAAGGAAGAGCTGTTGCAAAAAGATGACAGAGAGGAAATTGTTGATAAATCCAAGTAAATGTCTTAAAGAACATGGTTAGCAATAAAATAGTATCAATTGATTTCTCTGAAATTCAATATTTGATTTTCAATAAAAACCACGAATTTTCAAAAGATCTTTCAAAAATCTCATTTTAAAAGAAAAAATTACAAAATGAAAAAGGCTCATTTTTAACCCCCCTCATGTTGGACAAAAGTGACCAGGATCTGCTTTCTGTTTCTGAAAAGACATTCAAACAATCGTTGAATAGCACAGGCACTATTTTGAAAAGTTTGGTCAATTTTACCACTGATAAAAAAATTAATAAGGTACGAGAGCTCAGTTTGCCATTTGAGTTAAAAAAAGTACTCAATAAGGCTTTAGAACAGCCCTCATATGAATTATATGGTGTTATTGAGAATATTAACACATTTTTTATAGCTGATGGTCAAAAATTGTATCTTTATAAATTGATGGCAAATGTTACATTTCAAATCGATGTATCGGAAGAAATACGTTTTGTCAGGACATTTATACCAAAAAAAGATGTATTTATTAAGGAAATCTCATTTATAATGTTGATCTGTACAAAAAATTTCATTTTCTCATATGGCTATAAGAAAAATGATGACGAGTTTATTCAGATAAATTTCGATTTTCAAGTTCCTTCTGAGATCAAAGACATCAAAATTTCAAATACAAACAGAATATTTGCCATTTCAGAAAAAGACATCTTTGAGATTATTTACAACACAAATGGGTTTTCTAGCACATTTTTCAGTACAAATATGTTTCAATATTTTTTACCTGTTTTATTCAGTCAAAAAAATAAAATCGAGAATGTGCTGTTCGATGTTCATACAAATTTTCTCGTTGTCTTAAATAAAAAATTTCTGGAAATCTATCAAATCCAGCCATCGATTACAAAATTGTCGAATATAGCAGTGAATAAGGCATACCAAGCAATTTCAATCATGGAAGAGAACGTTTCTAAAAATAATACAGTAAATGAGAAATTGCTAATCTGTGCAATTGATGATTTGGGTCATCGAGATTTCTTTGGATTATCAGGTAATATTTTCAGTAAAGAGAGTCCTTTAGATTTAGATCGATCAGACAAGGTCCGTTTTTATCAAGATGGCTATTTAATACAAAATAAGAAACGAGCAGTGTTGGTCAGTATGAATGACGACCAATTTTATGAATATGACGTTAAAAGAGCATCTGAAAATTTTGAAATCGTCTATGGACAGGTACTGGCAATTAACAAACGAATTTTTTTATTCCACGATTCTATCCAAATTTACGAGATTCTTAAACAGGATTCTCTTTTAAAACAGATAATCAATAATAACACGGCTGTCAGGACATTTTGTCAACAATACGGTCGTAAGACTTTGTTCTTTTACTTTAAATTGATTGCTCAAGGTGATATTTTATCAACAAACACAGCGATTTTTAACAGTATTCTCTCACAGTTAGAACATCATGACGGTCATTCAGTATTTGATTATAGACAGGATGTCACTGATATCATCTATTTTTATATCAAATCTGTATATAAAGAAGAGATACAAAATCTTGACAATTTAACACTCGATATAATCATAAACAAATTAAAAAATTTAACAAATTTTGATCAATTGGTCAATAAAACCATCGACTGTCTACATTTTGTTCAAATCTGTCTCGATAACAAATTTTTATTGACTGATTTGACCATTCAGGATCTTTTATACGATCAAAAGAAAGAAAAATGGCGTCATATTATCAAAACCCTAAATTTACCACTCTTAAGACAAAAATGTACCAATTTTTTGTCATTGGATGATCTTTTTATTAAAGAAGCACAACAACTTATAGCTATTGGCACAAAAGAATCACTTAACAGAGCAATTGATCACCTTTCACACCTTCAAGATGTCACACTTTTGTCACTTTTCACAGATTTTTTGATAAAATTTAAGAAGAACTCAACAGGGTCAAAAAATGCATCAATTGGCCGTATTTTCAACAGATCAGCTGAAACTATTATCAGTGATATTCTTGAAACTAAGCATTTTACAGGTGTGTCGTGTCTTATCAAGCGTTTATCGCTCGATTTTAAGGATATGGTTATCATTTTGTCAGAAACTGTGAAATGTTACGGTTCGTTGATGGAAGCGCTCAACTCAAAAAAACAGACATTTTGCTTTGCAGTATTCGAAGCATTTTTGAGGAACGAAGAGATGTTCACGGAATGTATTTGCTGTGATACGACGTACAACCCACATAATATATGTGATAACTCGCATTCCAATATGTTTAATATGAAAAAGTTCAATATTTTGTATATAAATAACCAGTTTCTAGAACCATTTATAAAAGAAAAATTGTTTAAGTCAAACAATCAGAAAAAATACGATCTGTATTGGAAATGGCTCATTTATCAGAAAAGAAGAGAAGAGGGTATCATGTACCTGAAATATATCATCAGGTCTAAAAAGATTAATCTCAAAGAAAAACTGCGATATTTGAACATTCTTTACACATTTGACTCATCTGTGAAAAATGAACTGGATTTGGCAACAATTCAGTTGGAACTGCAAGAAAGAGTGGGCAAGAATTTAGACAATCTTCTTTCAGGGAATGTGCTTTTCAACGAATATGCTTATAAATACGGGTTTTATGATTTAGCACTTCAAATTTTAGACCTTTCAAATAACAATCCAGAGATTATAACTGAAACATTCAGAAAATATCTTATTGGGCCATCAGAAGAACTCGAAGAAAAACTTTTGAAGCTCAATTTAACAGGAAGTTGCAAAAATCTTGATATTCTCATTCCAATCCTGTCTAAAAAGAGATTGGGCACCAATCTGTGTGAAATTCTGGAAAAGATGAAATTTTCCAAAGCAAAAATTATTGAAGCAATAAAGAAAGAATCTAAAGGTGAGCTGCCAACTGACAAAAAGGAATATTTGCAGTCTTCTGCTGAGCGATATTACGGAATACACCTCTATTAATAAATAAAATTGCTTTACTTTATTTCTAGAAAAAAGTCTTCAAGATGTTCAAACTTAAAATAAAATCTTTTAAAAAATAACTTGCTTTACTTTATTTCTAGAAAAAAGTCTTCAAGATGTTCAAACTTAAAATGAAATTTTTCTTAAAAATAGAAAAATTTAATTTTTGTTCGTATCTTCTAGATGTATTTTTGATGATCATTTTTGTTCATCAGGTCGTATCACAAAATATAATTTATTTGGATATTTCAGGTCGTTTGCCTGTTTTATTGTGACTTTATAGTCAAATCTATTTATTCGAAGACAGCCTTCGATCAAACCGGCTATAATCTGTGATCCATTTGTCGTTCTATTTGGTCTATTTAGATAAAGATCGTATTCTATAAAAAAGTACGTTTTATCATCTGTTTGATTAAGTGACCGTTTTGAAGTGAAAAATTGGTCAAGTGTTGCTTTTAATTTCTTCAAAAGTGCGAACAGATCGGTCGTTTGATATATCTCTTGCATTTCCAGGACTTTCGGTGCTAAACTCATACCGAATTTATGAAATTCTAGATTCAGATTGGTTTTTCCTGATTTTATGAGTGTCTGAGCATGTGCGCTTATCAAATAAAGTATAAAATCGTTGTTCATGGTGGTCAAACTCGAGATTAGATTTCAAAGTTTGAGGGTGTCAGGCAAATTTTCGCTCATCATCTATCATTAATGGTTTTTAGATACGGCATCAATTAAATGAAAAACTAAGCGTAGGAAAGAGAAAAAAAAATTTCAAAATTTATTTTAACATTTTCAGGATAACAGACCTTTTTCAGGAAAAAAAGATCTTTTTTGATCATCATATCAGATACCGGTAAAAAAACTCTCAAACCTCATCAGTTTCTTAAAAATCACCGTTTTACAATCAATAATCAGTAAATTTCTCAAACTGTTCTTGATTGGATTGACACAGTTTTTTTAGATTAGGTCTCACACTTTGTATTTGATAGTCATAAATTTTAGTGAAAAGTGTTTCATCTTATGTATTCTAGAATTATTTTATACAATTTTTTCTCAGGTGATGTTTTTTCTTCTTTACTAATTATTATGATATCGTAATTTTTCTTATCTTTTTTATCGCCTAACAACAAATAAACTCGTTTTAAATGAAATATCATTTGCTAAAAAAAAGGACTTTAACGGATGTTTCATATTTTCTGATAATCTGTTATTTCTTGAAAAGTTTCAATATTTGATTGTATCAAGTCTAAAATGATGGATTTCAACTATAAAAAGAAAATCCTATCAATATTTTATGTTGTTACTTTTTTTACCATTGATATATAAAGTTTACGCAGATGCCTGTACATCATCATGTGATACAATGACAAAAATAAGTGCAATGGAAATGCCAGCAGCAAAATGTACTAGAACACCAATTTTTAAAGATGATGCAAGACTAAACGATGCTGTTGCCAAAAATGAATACGTTGTTGTTGGTAAAAATGGATGCCAATGGTGTTCAAAAGCTTTGGGAGTCCTCCAATCAAGAGGTAAACAAGTAGAATATATTGATTTGGCTACTGCTCCAGATCTTTACAACAGATTATCAGAATTTTTAAAATATGACTATGTACCAATTGTAATTCATAAAGCTTC
This sequence comes from Pseudoloma neurophilia, assembly GCA_001432165.1. NCBI lineage: Eukaryota > Fungi > Microsporidia > Pseudoloma > Pseudoloma neurophilia. The sequence goes on from LGUB01000063.1 coordinate 11,798, forward strand.
TTTTATCGGTGGTTACACAGAATTGATAAATTGTATGGCAGAAGAGAGTGAAGCAGAGAACCTTCAAAAATTGAATGAAAAAGTGTCACCAGTAGTTTATCCACCAGATTGTACACTTTCAAAATTAGTAGTTTCTGAACCAACACCTGAACAGATGGTACAACTGTGCCCAGCAGAGAAAGCAGCAATCCAACAGGTCTTACAACCGGTACAACCATTGAGTAATGCAGCCTTAGCCATCAAATCCATGGAAACAAACCAACAGGCCAATCAACTGATGCAATTACAACAACAAAAACGTGCAATCTGTCAATTAGAACAGCAAAAGAATAATTTAGCATTACAAGCACAACAAAAAGAACGAGAGGCTAAGCAAGCAGCTTGTGTAGCAACAACAGCAGCAAACAATATAACTTTACAGCAAAATGCATTACAAGCAAACACTGAGGCTATTAATCAACAAATAGTAGCACAGGCAGAGGCACAAAAACAGGCAGCTTTACAAAAAGCAGATTGTGTTATTACACAGCAACAGAATGCAGCAATGCAAAAGGCAGCAGAATTAGCAGCCGCTTCACAACCAGTAGTACCTGTCGTAACTCAGACAGTACCAGTTGTAACACAAACAACACCTGTCGTAGTACAAACAGCACCAGTTGTCACAGCAACACCTGAACCAGTTATCACAGCAACATCTGCACCATCCCTTCTTACAGGCACTCCTTCAGGTCTGACACCTGTAGCACCAACTGTTCTCGTTGAAGCACCAGCCACTTCTTCTTCAACCTGTCAGCCGGAAGCAAACAATCCGTTATTGATGGGTGAGCCGCAGAACGTACAGACACAGTTGACAGTGGTGCCAATGCAGGTCACTAGCTCTTGTTAAAACAGTAAAGTGTGATTTTTAAAATGTATTTTTTGTTTTGAATTTTTGTCTCGAATAAAACGATGAAAGATATTCAAATGTAAATATGAAATGTCTTATTTTAACGTACATATGAAATGTCATATTTTCATGTATATAAATAAAATCTCATATTAAAATGTACATATGAAATCTCATATTAAAATGTAAATATGAAATGTCTTATTTTAACGTACATATGAAATGTCATATTAAAATGGACATATAAAAACATGAAAATTTCGTTATATCAAGCGTAAATAGTTTAATGGTAGAATAGTGCCCTTCCAAGGCATCGACCCGGGTTCGAATCCCGGTTTACGCACTTTTTTTGTGATTTTTAACTTTGTAATAAAGGACGAAATTTTATTTTTAAAAAACAATTAAAAGATAATTAATTCAATATTTTCAT
>LGUB01000064.1:0-12603 GCA_001432165.1 Pseudoloma neurophilia
ATTTTTGATTCTAATAATTTGCCAGATGGAATGCTCTGTATGATCAATGATATTGATATTGAATGTCTCGATAATTCTTTAGAACCAGATGATCATGTCATTTTTATAAATTCTTTACATGGTGGTTGATTTATAATAAAAATGTTGCTTTTTACGCAACTTTGTATTTTTAACGAAATTGTTTCAATTTGAGTGGTTCATTTTGTAAATTTTTTCCGTTCTATTGTGTACGTTTTCATTTTTGATTTTCCTGGCCCTTCTAATCAAATGTTTGGCTTACTGAGACTGGTTTATTCATTTATTTTCTTATGTAACTCAATTGTTATTCTAGATCGTACAAGATTTCTCGACAAAATCGGTCTTCCGTTGGAATATACACATAGAACAAAATTGACACAATTTCAATGTAAAATCATAGACGTAATCAAGGCTATAAGGACTGTTTGTGGTATTCCATTGATTATAATGAATATTTTAGGAATAATTTATGAAATATTCTTGGGATAGAGCACTTTTAAATGAAAAATAAACACTGAATTTGCAATGCAGAATTTTTTTTGTTTCAATTTCCAAGGTTATGAAATCTGAAAAAAAAACGCGTAAAAAATCTAAAAAACGCATCAAAAAATCTGAAACCCCCGCATCGAAAGGTCTCAAAACTACTTATTTAGATAAAGGTTATCGGTAACTCTACATGACAGTTAATCTATAAAACACGTCATCATAACAGATCATTGGTCTGATATTATATGGTATAAATTTACTTTCAACCCCATCCATTCTCGCCTTACACACATAAATACAATTTTCAACACATCGCACAAAAAAATAATAAACTCTTATTATTACGACAAAGGTATTTTACAAAATTCTCTAAAAGAAAAGACGCGTCCAAATATTAAAAAGTGCCTGTAAATTTTTTTTAAATGAGAAGAAACGCGTTGAAAGAGGAGATTTTTAATCAAGGACCATGAGATTGCCTCTTTGAGCTGCTTCTTTGTTAAACAACTCACAATATTGCCATACGATTGATACAGCCAAGAATATATTCGTTCCAGATCCAATTGTATCCATGATATTTGAGAGCATTACGATGAATCCAATAACCAAACCACCAAGGAATGCAGCTGATGGGATATATTCCCCCAATTTACTAGCTAAGTTTCTTTCTGTCACACCCTTAATGGTAACTCGTTTGCTTAGAAGTGCTCGTGCCACATCGTGCTGGTTGTTTTGTGTCATGTCAATCCAGGCTCTGGAAAGAAGTGCCGATGTGATTAGAATGATAAATGTGTAAATTAAAGATTGTAATGGTCTTTTGAAATAATCTGTAATTGAATCTGGTGGAAATAAGAACGAGCAAATGCCTGATTCTGGGAACATTCTTCCATCTTTTCTCATTGACCAAGAACCAAGCAATTGAACGAGGAAATTTTCTGGAAACCTGTTATACAAGAATCTTGATATGGTTGATGTGTGTGAAATGATGTAACTTTGTACAATGATAGGCATTGTTGATGAATAAAGCAATTTTATAGGATAATTGCCTTGTTGTCCTTTGACTTGTAGAGATTCTGTTTTAAGATTCAATCTGATACCGTGTACGTAAATTACCATACAGAAAATCAATATTGTGTAAGAAAGAGTGAGCAAATTTGGTAGATTTTCTCTAAAGAATGCCTCATACAGTGCATGTAGTTTGTTTTTTCTAATGATCAATAAATGGAAGAGTGCAATGATTGAGCCCTCAAATTCAACGCCTCTGGCAGTTGAGTGCATTTTTGGTGAAAAAGATTTCCAGATAATACTTTCACAAACATTTGTTGCAATGAAAAGATTAATACCTGAGCCTAAGCCAAATCCTTTTTGTAGTAATTCGTCCAATAATATGACAATGATTCCAGAAAAGAAAAGCTGAATGATCAGGAGTATGCTAACCTGTATACCAAGTTTTTCAACAGGACCATAGAATCCTGTATAGACTTGTGCAATACTTTGCCCTATTGTAAGTAAAATGGCAAGTAATTTTGAGCATGCCTCACTCAAAACTGCGTCTTCTCTGATTTTGTGATTGATTTTGATTATTTCTGTAGATGTAAGCATCTGCATTATCATTGAGGATGTGACAACTGGTGAGATGCCCAAATCCATCAATGTTCCACGATTAGATGCCATCATCATACGCATCCAGTAGAATGGATCGGCTGAATTATTGTTTAAAATGCCAAAAAGTGGGACCTGCGATGATACGAGATAAATGAGGAGGGCCACGCCTGTCCATACAAATTTCTCTTGGAAGTTAATATCTCTACTTGGTTTTTGAATCTCTGGTAAAAATGGAACGAATGGTTTCAAGAGCGAGAGGACTCTGAATGACATTTCTAAGGGCTCAAATTAATTTTTGTTTATATGGCAAAAAGTGAAAAAAAACACACTGTATGAAATGGGGGTCTACTTTTGGATGTTTAGAGATTTTACTGACTTTTTAAGCTTTTAACGAGTTTTTTCAGTTTAGTTTGAGTAATGTACATTCTCAGGTTGAAATTTGAGAGGTATATTGAGAATCTTGTCAAAACAACAATTGGCTGCACAGAAAAAGAAATATTTTGCATATTATCTTTTATTTTCCTTCCAGAATTGCCAAATCTTCTGAAAATCTATTCGATGTTTTATTTCAATATTTTCATACAACAAATCGATTAGTTTATTGTCAATTTGCACATATTTTGATAAAATTTCTCTGAAATATATGTAATTTAAAACTAGTTGATTTCCAGGTTGTTTGAATTTTTGATGACCAATGAAAACTTCAATACTGTCTTTTTGGAATAAATTGACTAACTTTTGTAGCAGATCAAGTCTTATTTGATATTTCATGTTGTCAAATTCATCATCAGGCATTATTTTCAGATTTGATTCCTGATTTTGTTGTTCATGAGATTTATTACTGTCAGTTACTTTAAAAAACATAGCAATAATTTCATTTACTAGCTCTTTTATCCATGTATCAGGATTTCTAAGAGTGAAATCTGCGTCATATGCATGATAATCTTCGTTTAAAATGTCCAATGCCATAGCTCTAAATTCTAGAACTTTTTTATTGAGAAATTTGTCAATCAATTCATCAGGCTTGTGAAATTTGATAGATTTATAAACTTTTATATATGAAATTAAATTATCAACTGCATTTGAGTCAATATGTGATGTTTTTATTTTGTTTAGAAACTGCTCTTCAAAGAAATCAAGCAATTCATCATTTTTACTCGGCAAATCCTTGAATTCTGAGAGTAAAACTTCGATACGGCCGTGGTCCAAGTGTGCCATTCGTCAGGGTTGGAAAGTGTCTAAAGTAATTTGTGCAGATTTAAAGTTTGCCCAGAATTTCAGCAATACAAATGTTTCTTCTAAAAATATGAACAAAGAAGCATTATTTATTGAATCAAAGACCTGACATTTGAAAGTACCTCAAAAGAGGTTTATTGAAAACTGTAAACGAGCATTTTGAGAATATTAGACACCTTCTTATCTCAGTAGTTTTCAATCGAGCAAATACAAAGCACAAAACAAATTATGATTAGTTTGGCGCACAAATCACAAGTTGATATTTGTTGAACAAATTGAAAAATTATTTGCAAAAACAACAATCGTACTTTCTTGAAACTGATTTAAAACAATATACAAATTTTCAGGTTTTTGATTTTTTCTTACGTAAAAAAATTTCTGAACAAATATAGATTTTCTAAGATATTTTCAAATATTATAGCTTATACTTAAAAAAAATTCAAACATGGTTAGAATTGCCCGAAATGTTCGCAGATACCCCGCAAAAAAACATTAAGCTATTTTTTAGTCAAAATTATGATGAAGTATGTTATTTTTGAGAATTTAACCTCATATCTGTTTAAAAGTGTTTTGTGCGACGCGGCTTTCAAAAATCAGTAATTTCGATTCAAAATGGCCCTATTTTATGAGAACATCTTAATTTTGATAAGTATGTTTTTTAAAAGTATTTTGATAGTAAAAATCATTATTGTCTCATTTAAAATTTTATCTAATCAAGGTTTCAAAAAAGGAATCTAATTTACCTTCTGTGTATATTGCTTGCTGTATCTAAAAAAAGATCTAATTTGAGTCAAATAAGATAAAACAAGTCAGAACTTTCAAAGATCAAATATTTAAAAATATTTTGATAAATTATACTGATAAGAAAAAATTATTGGATGATATGGATCTTTAAGTGAATATTTCATTGAATAAGTTTATTCTCAAATGAATTTTAATGTTTTAAGTTCTTGGTTTCCCCTTTTCAATATTTCCCAAAAAAGGCTACGTGACTGTTTCAAAATTTGATTGACGAATTAAATATTTTTATATTTTCAAAATCAATCTAAATACATTTTTATAATACAATTTTCTCTTAATTATTTATCAATTAACAAGAATCTGTTTCAGATATTTTTTTCTGATTCAATTGTTGCTGTTTATAATCATAAAGTATCAATCCCCGAATTTGGATAATGATTGCAAACTCAATTGGAAAAGACAAAAAAAGCAGTGGAAAAAAGACAGAAAAAAACCAAAAACATAACAAAACAGGATATTTGATGGGAGAATACACATTTTATCCAAGATATGACAGTATTACGAGTGAGATGCAAGAATATGAAAAAATTCGAAATGATGTTTATCATAAAATACGCACAAAACTTTCAGATTTGGATAAAGAAATAAATGAAATATACGAAAAAGGTGGAACTGATGCACAACTTGAGGAAATCCGGAAAAGAAGAAGGCGTAGTGGTGATAAAATTTTTATTCGAAAAGTATCAGCAGCCGAGGCAGAAGAAGATTTCAATGAGATCAGAGGAGTAAAAAACACACTTTTTGTTACTGTAAGCAATGGGATTCTTAAAATTGACAGTCTTGAGGTTAAAAGACGTGACAATGTCAAAGTAGACATGCACGGAGAAAATTTCAAAGGGACTGTAATTTCTGTGACACCTAAATCAATATCCATCAAAACAAAGAATGGCAAAAAATACAACATTCTAATACGAAGTATTAAACAAGAAAATGTTAAAATAATAAAACCACAAAAATAAAATCATTCATTAAAAAATTTTTGTTTGATTTTTGTAAAAAAGCGCACATTCAATAAAAAAAAGTTTTTAATGAGGGATTTATCTTTGAGGTTCAGTGAAATTTATGTCAGAAACTTGACCCATTTCTCAGATTTTCATGAAAAATTTAAGAGAAAAGGCCTCTGATTGATTTTTGTCAGGTTTTCTTGAATAATTAGAATAAAATGAGATTTCTGAGGATCTCTCTAAATAATAAAATCCTGTTGACAATGATTTATTTTATTATTTTTGATGTATGATATAGCCACTTATTGGACATACATCGATGCCGATTCGCTTTAGCGATTTCCTGCTCATACCTGATTGAACAAACACAAGCTCATGACCAAATTCAAAATATTTTTGGTCAAATGGCCCAAAAAAGAGTGCAGAGATGAAATTTGTCTTTATAACCTCGGTATTTTGTGGTACTCCGATAAAAACAAAATTAGATGCTCTGAAATTGTCATTTTTTAAGAAAGTAGCATTATCTGTGGCCACGATCGCTAATTCATAATTGCCAGTAAGTGAAGGTGTGACTTTTCTTTGTGTGTCATCTGAGGCATATAAATAGTGAGTTACAAGCATGAAAGAATTTCTTTGTTCATGATTTATCACTTGTGGATCATAGCCTGAAGTGGCCAATATTCTGCTTATGTTGAGTGCAACAAGAGTAGACCAATCAGTTTTACCAATTATGATACATATTTTCATATTTGTATTATCATTTAATAGTCTGTCATTCAGGTAATTCATAGCGTAAATGGCTGCTATATGAGATGAAGCATCTTTTGATGGCCCGTATCTGATAAGATTTTCTTTAATAAGCTCTTTCTTTTTTTGGGATGTCATTTGATTAAATTTTACAACTGGTTTTGATTGATTCGAATGATTTCGTAAATTTTCTTTACTTTCGAATATAGGACCGTCTTTAAGAATTTCTGAAGATTTTGACTCCAATGCTGATGAATCTGCGAGCTCGCAATGAATTATATCTGTGAATAAAACTGCCTTTAAATCATGAGCATCTTTCTCTTTAATGATAAGTGCACCCTGATCATCGTCAATTCGTTTTATTTCACCGAATAACACGGTCTCATTTGTTTCAATTCTTATAAGTTTGTGTAAATAATTTTCAAGCTCCATGTGGGAGGGGGTGCTCCGTAAAAGTATAAGCTAAATTTGTGCACAGAAATTGGCGATTAAAATTAAATAATAACATTCATTAAACATGATTTTTTTTACTTAGACAAATTATAGTTTAATTCAACATGTTTGAAATTTTCTGTGTGATCAGAGGAAGAAATTTAAATGTGTCTTGTTAGAAGACGCAAAAAACAGAGATTTGAAAAATAAAGCGTCAATTTTTGAATGATCGTTTAAATCATCAAATTTGACCAATTTTTTTTTAAAAAAAACACAAATTTATGACTCATCATAGAATCAAATCAGAAAACAGATAAAAAAAGAACAAAATTGTCTATTAGTCAGTGACATCTGGCCAAATTTGACCTGAAAGATTTTATTAAAAATTGTATTTTTTTTTGTTTTAAGTGATAAACTGAAAAAATTACATTCCAAACTATATAAGCTGGTTGATTGTTTAAATTGTTGCAAATCTTGAAACATCGCAATAAAAGTTAAAAAACTGATCAAGATTGTTTTATGACCGTTTTATAGAAATTACAACCAAAAATCAGATTGAATTTTTGAGTAAAAATGACAACAAAAAATTATCAAATTTCTGAACAATTTTGATAGGTTTTCAAGTGTCATTTTTGATAAATTATACTGATAAGAAAAAATTATTGGGTGATATGGATCTTTAAGTGAATATTTCATTGAATGAGTTCATTCTCAAATGAATTTTAATGTTTTAAGTTCTTGGTTTCCCCTTTTCAATATTTCCCAAAAAAGGCTACGTGACTGTTTCAAAATTTGATTGACGAATTAAATATTTTTATATTTTCAAAATCAATCTAAATACATTTTTATAATACAATTTTCTCTTAATTATTTATCAATTAACAAGAATCTGTTTCAGATATTTTTTTCTGATTCAATTGTTGCTGTTTATAATCATAAAGTATCAATCCCCGAATTTGGATAATGATTGCAAACTCAATTGGAAAAGACAAAAAAAGCAGTGGAAAAAAGACAGAAAAAAACCAAAAACATAACAAAACAGGATATTTGATGGGAGAATACACATTTTATCCAAGATATGACAGTATTACGAGTGAGATGCAAGAATATGAAAAAATTCGGAATGATGTTTATCATAAAATACGCACAAAACTTTCAGATTTGGATAAAGAAATAAATGAAATATACGAAAAAGGTGGAACTGATGCACAACTTGAGGAAATCCGGAAAAGAAGAAGGCGTAGTGGTGATAAAATTTTTATTCGAAAAGTATCAGCAGCCGAGGCAGAAGAAGATTTCAATGAGATCAGAGGAGTAAAAAACACACTTTTTGTTACTGTAAGCAATGGGATTCTTAAAATTGACAGTCTTGAGGTTAAAAGACGTGACAATGTCAAAGTAGACATGCATGGAGAAAATTTCAAAGGGACTGTAATTTCTGTGACACCTAAATCAATATCCATCAAAACAAAGAATGGCAAAAAATACAACATTCTAATACGAAGTATTAAACAAGAAAATGTTAAAATAATAAAACCACAAAAATAAAATCATTCATTAAAAAATTTTTGTTTGATTTTTGTAAAAAATTAATAATTTTTCTGATTTTCTCACTTATAATTTTGCCGGTAATATTTCTTTTAAAAGCAAATTGATTTCAAAAAAATTATCGGGCTCAATAAAAGTCATATATAAGAAAAAACATTCTGTAATCAAAGTAAAAACAGAGTCATCATCAAAAACAAATCGGCATTTTTAAAAAAACAACACAAATTTATTCTAAAAAAATATCATAAAATCAAATCAGAGAACATATAAGAAAAATAGGTCTGCTCGTCAGAGTCACTGTGACCTTAACAAATTGGCACATTGTCTGATAAATTGATGACAAAACAAACAAAAAGAGGTCAATATCATTCTAAATTGAAGAACACAAAATTTAAAAAATACAATATTTTAAAGCCACTTCAACGATGCCATGCCCTTTTGATGGACTGGCGAATGAAGACTGAGGTAATAAATGTCCCCTTTTTTAAGAATAAATTTGTGTTTTTAAAAAAAATGTCTCTTTATTCCACATGTTACCGCCTTCATATTTGTCTTATAGGGGTCTAATGTACTGACATGTGTTTTTGAGGGGTTCAGCCAAAAATTGCTTTTTATAGCAATGACGTCATCAAGTAACCAGAACATGGAGAATCACGACAAAAGATAATTTATTTTTTTAAACAACACAAATTTATTCTGAAGAAAGATAATTTATTTCTTTGAGTACATTTCAAGTGCCGCTTTAACAATTTGATCAGTATTTGGAACTGTCATGGTTTCAAGATTGTGTGCATACGGAGTTGGTACATCAACAGCTGTTATTCGTTGCACTGGTCTCTTCAATTCGCCAAATAATTTTTCATTGAGATTAGCTGATATTTCAGAGGATGTCGAAAAACATGGCCAGCTGTTCTCAACAATTATGACATTTTTTGTTTTCCTAACACTTTTAAGGATTGTTTTATAGTCAATCGGTCTTATTGAAATCAAATTGATCACTTCTGATGAGATATTTTCTTTTTCTAGGGTGTTTGCAGCTTCCAAACAGTTTCCAACTGTAGTACCGATACCAATAAGTGTCAAATCTGTGCCATCTCGTTCTACGACTGCTTTAAACTCTTGAATATATTCTGGATCGTCAAAGGTGTTATCTCTTTCAAATTCTACTTTATAGAGCACTTCACTCTCTAAAAATACAACGGGATTTTTATCTTTAGTGCTCTTTTTAGACATCCTCTGCAATCCTTTGGGCTATATGGCATAATAACCTTCAAACCAGGTACAGCACCATAATATCCACAAAAATCTTGAGTATGCTGCGCACCCACACCATAAGCAAATCCATTTGGTCCTCGGAACACTATTGGGTTTGTAATTAAACCATCTGACATGTAAGGTGTTTTAGCTGCACTATTAATAATTTGATCAATTGATTGTAAAGCGAAATTCCAAGTCATAAAGTCTACAATAGGATGAAGACCGGCCTGTGATGCCCCAATTGCCAATCCTGTAAACCCCATTTCAGAGATAGGTGCATCAATAACTCGATGCTCACCATATTTCTTCATTAATCCTTTGGTTGCACCATATGCACCACCGTGTATACCAACCTCTTCACCAATTATAAAAATAGAATCTTTTTTTGCCATTTCTTCGTCCATAGCCATGTTAATCGCCTCAATTGGTGTAATCATTTTTGACATTTTTTCTTTGATATGAATTTTTTTTAGGTGAACAAAATTAAAATGAAAATAAAATGGGGCTGTCAGTCACATAAAATATAATTTGTTATGATTTGTCCCTTACACAAATTGATCAATAATTTATTTAATTTATAACATTGATCAATCAAAAAACAACAATTGTTCATCATGTTTGATCTTTCAATTTTTCCCTTTTTGTCTTTTTTAGCGATAAACATCATTGATCAAAACTACCCACTTTCAGAAAAATGACAAATCAGCTATTTATGAGTTCTAAATCTCAATTAAAAATATAAAAAAAAATTAAAATGTGTCTCACAAGAAAAGTCAATTTTTATCTCTTCTCTTTTTGTTCTTGATCACTTTACCCCTAAAATATGAGCAACAAATAGATTTTGCTCTGATCTCATCTAGAATCATTCAATGGATATGATATAAATTTAAAGATCTTTTCATAGACTGTAAATCAACTCTTTAAACTTAAAAAGATAAAAATGTAATTTCTGTGAGAATCACTGATTCTTTACCATTTTTAGACATCAATTGGTTTCAAGAAAGGAATATCCTAGAAATGAGAATATTTGTCAAAATCAGATTTTCAAACACCATACCCTACTAATGAGGAATTTGCATTCCAAGAACGCGAAGAAGTGATTTTAAGTATGATACTTTATTCCGTTTGTAATTTATTGGTGATCACTGTTTATAATTTATTGGTGATCTCTGTTTGTGATCATTGTTTGTAATCTCTGTTTGTAATTTATTGGAGTATCACAGCTCTTTGCTTTTGTAGTGCATTTATCAAAATGACGTAATTCATAAACAAATGTTGATGAATCATAACAGGAAAGGATGTATCATTGACTGTTAAGTTATCAACTCATGGTTAGGACACCAAAAAAAGATTTCTTTTTAAAAACAATGTTATAATTTTTTTACTGATATGACAAAATTGCACCAAATTTTCTTATTTTTACAAAAAATGATCAGAAAAACAACTGAAACCTCATATATTGTCTTTTAGTGCTTAATTTGATCTTTTATAAGTGGTTTCCAAATACAAAATTTAAAGGATTTTACACCCCTCTCAAATTAAAAAGTCAACGAACGTAAAACAAAGAAAAAACTGGGCAAAATTTAACAAAAACGGTTCAATTTCATTTTTTTTGTTCATATTTACAATCAACCCGGTCAGAAGCTTAGGCAGTTGTCATTTTTATAAAAAAATGAACAAACGAAAAAAGGCAACATTGGAAGTAAAACGCAGCCGTCTTTTAAGCCATTTGTCAACAATCATAGAAAGTGAGAATATAGATAGTTTACAAAAAAAATCAATTATTCACGAATTAGAAATTTATAAGCAAAAAAATGACATGTTATTCAATCAGATTGAAGAAATGAAAAACGAAAACAATCTATTCTTCGTTATAATTAGACATTTGCTCATTTCATCTAATACGAGTGACGTACAGCATTCTGATCCAGATACTGCAAATTTATCATCAAAAAACAACTCATTTTTACAGCTTTCGGTTGATGAAACTCAGTCAGTTTTTTACAGGCGTATCATGGACATAATCACAAGATTTAAAACCATTAAAGAGAAAAAAAATAAAAAAACTACAACTAATGACCCGACAGCAGAGGATACCATTCTTATTAAAAAATTGATTCATGATTTTGACAATTCATCACTATATCAGCTTAGAGAAAATATTGAAGAAAAAGATGAAATGATTTTTTCGTTACAAAAAGATATTCTAGAATTGCAATCTAATATCAAAGAATTGAAAAATAATCAGTGCAAAACAACCGATATTGAGAAAAAAGATGCACCTATCGAAAAAAAGGACTTACAACCTACAAACGAAGATGTTATAAAAAATGCTGATAAGAGACAGCGTGCTATCGAAACTATTGTCAAATCACTGGATCAGGCGCGTATTTTAGAACTAAATGGGGATCTAGAGAAAACAAAGCAGAAAATTGCTGAATATGATCTACTGAAAAAAGAGAATCAGACACTGACAGAAAAAGTATCAGATTGTGACAAACTCTCAGGCAATTTACAATCACAGATAAATTTATTAATAGAAGAGAACAACAAATTTCTCTCTGTGCTCAAAACACAACTAAGCATTCTAGAAAATAAAAAAGTTTCAATTTGCAATATATCAATCGAGAAATACAAAAAAGAAAAAGAAAACAATTTGTTGTTGCAAAGTGAAATAAATGAGCTGTTGAATATCTTGCAAAAGAAAAACGATTCGTCTTTGAAAACAAGCAACGTAGAAACTGATCAAAAATCCAATGATGAAATTCTTTCTCACGAAATGAATCAGTTGAAACAGTCAAAAAAGCTGCTTGAATTCGAAAAACGAGAGGTTCTTGCTGAGAAAGAAAAATTCGTACAGGAAAGGAAAAAATTCATGGAAAATGAGTCAAAATTGTCACAAGAGTTGATATTACTAAAAACGGACATCCAGAATAAGATCAACTCATCAAATTATCATAAAAAGAACTTTTTGAAACTTAATCATGATCACAAATACGTTTTAAAGAAAATTGATAGCTTGAAAGAATGCGAATCACTTCTTAATACATATAAAAATGATTTAAACAATGAAAAGAATCAAAATAGAGCACTGAATGACTCGTTGTCAAACTACAAGGCAGTATTTTCTCAGGTATTTTCTTCTGATAAAAATAAAACGGAAGAAATGGCCGATTTGTGCGATGATCCGCTTGATTTGATCAATTCAATAGAAAAATATCGTAAATTGCTTAGATGTCCAACCTGTGATAAAAATTACAAAGACAGTGTCATTTTAAAATGTATGCATGTGCTGTGTAAGGAATGTATCGATAATAGAATGAAAATGAGGAGCAGAAAATGCCCAATTTGTGCAGAGACTTTCTCACAAGGTGATGTGCGTCGAATTTTTTTATGATCGAAAGAACATCAAGGCAGGCAACTTTCTGCTTTTTAAAGTATCAAATCACATTCAAAGGTAAATTTGCACAAAAAAATAAATTAGTTCAATAAATTGATAACATCTTCTTCATAGATTTGACTGAAATGAGTT
>LGUB01000065.1:0-12589 GCA_001432165.1 Pseudoloma neurophilia
ACCAATTACAGGAAAGTGATACTGACGCTTGACTCTAAAGCCTTTTACACCAAAATACAATAAAAAATCTTATATCTTATACCTACACACCTGAAGCGCACGTATTTGTCACAGTTGCTTCTAGTCAGCGAATATATTTATTCGCTTAAAGGGACAATCAAGCGGATGAATGTGATAGATAATCTTACCGATAATGCTGCAGATGCACTTATGAAAGAAATGTTTTTCGACGGTCGCCCAAATATACTAAAAATCAAATTCGCAAATGAGGGACCTGAAAAAGTTGATTTAATAATCACTCAAATACAATAGTCTGAGTTTCAGATTATGAACTCAATGACAAATCGTATTCAAACACCAGCAGACATTGAAGACAAACCAGTCCACACCTATAACGCTAAACCATTGAATGATTCTACAAAAAGATGGTGTGAAAATCACAAGTCAACTACGCACAACACTACTGAATGAAGATTTCTTCCAAAACAATTCAATAAATCTGAGAAAAAATTGAACACGGTCGGTTCGACAATATTTGAGTGTGAAGGCACAATTGATGGTCGACTTATACGCATACAATTCAACATAGGTTCAACTCTATTCTTTATTAATAGCAAAACATCAAATTCCTCGAAAACCCGACCAACCGCAATTATATCATTCGAAATCTCTCTTGCAAATAGAGAAAAGTAGAAGATACCACACTCATAGCAAATAACACTCGATAACGTGCAGATTGATCCGCCAGAAACAATAGATGCATTTGTTCTAGAAAATTGCAATTATGATCTGATTTTGGGAGTCAACTTCATGGTCGAGAATAAGATGTCAATTGATTTTAAGAATTACAATATCATGTTGGATGATTCCTGCATGTTATCTGACGAGCGAATAATCCTTTCAAACTCAATTAAAAAAGTAAATACATCGAATAGTGAGCTCAATAAAGTTTTTTCCAAGTACAAGACTATTTCTGACCATTTTGAACCTTTAAAATCAGAAAAGTTTCAAATTCCACTATCAGATGACGAACAAATTTCTCTACCACAATATTTCATCCAGTTAGAGAACCGACAAGACTTTAAACCCATTTAAATGATCTTGAAGTGAAAAGAATCTTTAATAAGAGTCATTCCATGTATGCTTCTCCATGTTTTATCAAAAAAACTAAATGGCGATCTTAGGCTTATAAATGATTTTTGTGCCTTAAATCAGGTTTCCTTCACATCTGAATATTTTTTCCCTGGAATCACTGACGCTTTTCATAAGATCAAAGGTGCTAAAGTTTTTTCTAAACTAGACTTAGAGAAGGGGTCCTACCAGATTGAAATATCTGCACTTGATAGACACAAAACAGCATTTACCAGACCATTCGGTAAATATGAATTCAATCGAGTTCCCTTTTGAGTAAAAAATGCACCAAAATTCTTCAATGCTTTCATTACACAAATGCTTTCACATCATGATAACGTCGTCCTCTTTGTTGATGACATCCTAATTTTCACGAAAAGTGAGGATGACATTTTGAAAGATATTGACACTGTCTTATCAATATAAAAACAAAATGATGTGAAGATCAATTTTAACAAATCTGAGTTTCAATGCAAATCAGTGAGCTATCTTGGCTATCAAATTGATGGTTTCACATGTAAACCAGACTTGACTCGTTTAACAGATAATACGAAATGAGATAGACCCAGAACTCGTAAACAGCTTCAAAAACTGCTTGGCAAGATAGAATGGTATCAAGATTTCATACCTGCCTTGTCCGAGAAATTAAGCCTATTTTATGACAAATTGAGAAACAACAATACAATTATTAAAATCTCTGATGATGAATTGGCTGTGATAAATAATATATGATACTTTCAAATCCAATGCAATTAACTATCTGCCCGATATTTCTGCCCCTTTTGTCATTCATTGCGATGCTAGTGATGTAGGCATGGGTGCCGTATTATCGCAAAAAAAAAGAGTTGTAGCTTACCGTTCGAAAAAATTTTCAGACGTTGAAACTAGATATTCGACCACAGAAAAAGAGACTCTTTCTTCCTATTTAGCAATTAAGAAATGGATGCCTTTGATATCTGGAACAGAAATAGTTGTTTACACAGATTCGAAAAACACTCTAGCAAGCTGGGTTGATTTATATCGCAGATGTGATCGTTGGAAAGCACTCCATTCACATTTGAGTATTTCTTATAGACACATTTCAGCAACAAATAATGCCGTTGCAGATGATCTAAGCAGAAATTTTGACAACAGAGACGATGATAAATTTGCTACAGAAATATCAAATTTTCATATCGAAAATGGCCACACAGGAATGACAAAAACAATTCAAACCCTAAAACAATGAGTTAATTTGACATCATCACAAATCAAAATTATACAAACACAAATTCGAGAATATCCTTTCTGCCAGAAAAACAAAACTTCTAAATATAAATATGGTGAATTTTCTTGTTCATTAAAAACAAATATTCCTTTTAAACATATCAGTACGAATGTTTTCGAACAGTTTGATTCCTCGTTATATGTCAATAATTATGATGGAAAAAAATATTTTTCATAACTTTTACTGATCGATGCACTAATTTCACAAGAATTGCTTACACAAAGAAAATCACTAGTAATGAAATTTTCAAGACATTTAAACAAATTTGGCTCGATGACCTTCCGCGCCAAAATCCATCCTTTCAGATAATGCAGCCTATTATACGTCTGATGAATTTAAAATTTTTTTTGCAAAGGAAAAAATAGAACACAAACTGAGCACAATATACAACCCGACAGGAAATTCACTCTCAGAAAGAATCAATTCAGACATCATTCTAGTTCTCAAAATTTACAAAAAATGGTCTCTGGATTTGATCAAAATTGTGATAGAAAACAATATTGACCGTCTTTACAATGCTAGATCAAGAAACACTCCTAAAAATGTTCTTACAAACGGCAATTTTATTGAATATGACTCCCAGCATCAAAATAAACCAGTTAAAAAAAATAGAAAGGCACATAAATATAAAGTGGGAGACAATATACTAGTCGCCAATTTTAAGAAAACTTTGAAAATAGATTTTAACTATTTAGGCCCATTTAAAATTTTGACAGTTCAACCAAATAGGATTGGAATTAATAATGGCAATCAATGTGAAACATTTTTCAATATTACTAAGAACAAACCATATTTTGAATCGAATCAAAACTTTAAAGAAGGAGAGACTGTTGTATCACAATCTGTTTGTGATCAACAGATTGACACTGAAACAATCTGTGTAAATTATTCTCAAACAATAAATCGAAACAAGAAAAAGCCTCTGATATAAATACGATCGAAATTGAAAAAAAGTACCTATTTCCTAATACCTATTTTCCAATAGCTATTCTCCAATACCATTTTTTCAATACCTATTTTTTAATACCTATTTTATCAATAACCTTTTAACCATTTACTATTTATTCATTACCCATTATTTACCTTTGACCTTTACCTTTTCCCTTTGGCTCACAATGCAACCTTCATCCAACAAACTCAACATTTACCCGAATAATTTCACGAATACTAAAAGGAAAACTCCAATAAAGAATTTATTCCATCTTTACACTAAAGGTTTAGAGATTAAACCTTTGATGAAATTTACAAATAATGATTTATTATAAGGTGGGAAAGAAGAAGATGAAAATGAACGCATATTTATTAAATTCTGTTTCTTTAAATACTTTAAAGATAAAAGTGAAAAAATAAGATTATTATTAGAGGATGTTAACCAAAAGACTTGAAACAAATAATAAAAAAAAGTAATTTGTTAATGATGCAATCTAATCTATTTTCTTTGATAAAAATTGGAAAAAATATATTCATAATCATAATAATGTATTTTGACTGACTGATATATACGATACTGTTAAATAAAAAATGGTGGCAATAGGTGTAATTGAAGGTATATTGACATTTTTTTAAATTTTTGAAAACGTCTTTTTTTTAAATATTTTCAAGTAAATTACTATGTATTTTTTATTTTACATAGACGGTATCATTTCTTTTTTAAATGTCTATTATCAATTTCAT
The DNA here is from genome assembly GCA_001432165.1 of Pseudoloma neurophilia. Taxonomy (NCBI): domain Eukaryota; kingdom Fungi; phylum Microsporidia; genus Pseudoloma; species Pseudoloma neurophilia. The sequence goes on from LGUB01000065.1 coordinate 4,073, forward strand.
ACACCATCTAGATTGAAATTAATATGTTTAAGTAAAAAAACTCTTTTTCTAAGAAAGAAAAAATTTTAACAGTTTACTCCATTTTGGTTCTTTGAATAGTTTCTTTTTAAATTATCTTCTGCAACATAGGAATGTTTGAAATTTTTTTTTCTTTTTCATTGTCCAAATTAGTGAAAACTCGATGATTAAATAAATTCTAAAAAGAAAAATATTTTGATTTTTTGATGACGTGTCTTTTTAGAAAACCTTTCATAAACGATTGTAAAATTAAAAAAACTGCGCTTTTTTCTCTTAAACTACATCAATGTTCGTACGAACACTTCACAAAACAACAAAAGTTATTGGAGATAGTTATCAGACCAGTTTTATTAGAGAAAAATGAAACACCTTTCTGTAATAAGTTTATATCTTCAGTGTTTGAACATTAGACTTTTGCTCATTTTTCACAGAGTCAGAATTTTTATTTCTATCCCAGTATTTATTTACTTTGAAATTTGTTCGATCACAGATTTTGAGAAACGAAGATTTTATATAATAAGAAGCATACTTTTGTATATGGTGAAATAATTAGCTTTTAGTGAACGCAGGTCCTAGGAACATAAATTTTTTATAAAGATTGTTCTATCGTAAGTCCAATTTGTTCTTAACATTTTTTGACCATGTTTTTATCTGAAGGGTTGAAGAAAAAATATTTAAAATAATATTAATGTGATTAGGTTGCAAAGCCTGATCGCACAAAACATCTGATATCAAGTGGCTTATAATTATATGTCTGAATAAATCGTCATAAGATTAGATCGAGAGAATAAGGCAATTATACTTGAGCAATTTGTTCAATATGTTAAAATTTATTTTTTACCGAAAAGAAGGTCAAAACGTTAACAAATATTCTATTATTAGAGTGTATTTTAAGACACAGCACCTACATATAAAGGTGTATTTTTGAAATTTTAAGAAAAAATGAATAAGTATTGATTACAGCTAAATTTCCTCCTAATAAAAACTAAGATTTAATTTTTTAAAGAAAATATAATTGAAGAATTCATCATGAAAATGTTTGTCTGATATATTAAAAACAAATTGTTTCATAGAATTTAAAAAATTCAGCAAATTGACGAATATAAAATGATCAAAATACATCAAAACGAGAAATTTACTGATAAATTTTCCTCAAAAAAAATTTTGAAGACTTTCTTTTAAAATGCAAGTGATTGAGATTTATTGAATTAGTAAAGTAACATTAATTACAATATTATCCATCTAAAACAAAAAATGTGCAAATTCAAAGAAAATATTTTTTTACGAAAAAAAATGAAATTAACAATATTAAAATTTTTAGAATATATATTGCTGTACGCGGAAGGTGGCAGAGTATTTTCCCGAAGGAAATACTCTATTATGGAGTTGTCCATAGCCACTTGTATCTTCCGGCTTGAAAAAGAAACTTTTTTGGTTTGAATTTTATTAATTGTTTTTTCCGGTTGATCCGGATTATTCATTATTATAATACCAAAAAGTAAAAACAGATTGATGTGTGTTATTCTTTTTGTTGATTTACGTTTCCTATCTGTGATTCTTGGTTTTTCTCTTGGGTAAAATTTTTTTAAAATTTATTTCTTCAGTTTGTGGTGAGTGAGCTGTATTAAGATCAACAGCCTCACTACCACAATATTATCTGTGGTTTCAATTCTTTTTCATGAATCATGAGAACTTTTACAATTTTATTCTTCGTTTCAAAAACTTTTACCAAAATATTTTTTTATCTGATTTAAATTTTTAAATTTTGAGTAATACAAGGCACACTGAAACTCTATATCATTCTTCATTTCAATTTTCTTGTTCAAAATGAACTTGTCATTAATTATCGCACTAATGAGCATCTAAATCAATATGCTTGTTAAGATTTTTTTTGTAAAGAGATGTCATGATTTTACAAAGATTTTCAAAAAATTTATATTTTTCGTTTTAGAACATGAATCATTTATTTATCGGTTGATAATAAATATTTTCAACGACTATCCTTAAACAATTTTCTATGTATTTGAATTGACAAAATACAGTTTCATTTTTAATAGTAATAATTCATCTCACATTGTGAAGTTCATAATGATAAGTAAATATCATAAATTGATCTGTTACATTAAAATTTTAAATTTCATTTTTTATAATTGTTAGTTCTTTCAGTTTGTGAGTCTAAAAGAATTTTAGATACGAATTAATTTAAGGTCATTAAGATAAAAAGTGTAATATCTTGCAGCATAAAAATTATTAGTAAGAATTCCTTCTTCAACATTTAATTTACAATGCTTATTGTTTAATTCAACTTTTCATACTTTCTTTAATCGAGCAAAATTTTGATCTATAAACATACGTCACAAAATAATAATGATATAAAAAAATAATGTTTCACATCCAAAATGAAAAGAAAAGATTGTTGAATAAATAGAGAGTCTTTTAGATCTATTATATTCATTTCAATTTTATTCAAAAAATATTTTTAACATTTTACAATGAATAATAAATTCATAAATAAAAGTTTTGAGAAACAATAGAATTCAGAATAGAGGCCTTATAGCAAACACTACAATAAACTTACTACATTTTTATACATTCTGAACCAACAAAGTCTTGTAACATACATGCTTCATTATTGATTTAAAAAAATAATTAAGCAATTTTTCCTCTATCTAGAATATTTGCTCATATGTTCTATATTGACTAATAAAAATCAAATAAAAACTTTCAAGATTAAAAAGTATGTATTGTTTTGTTTTTGTATTTTTTCAGATCATTTTCTGTATTGTTTGACTTTATTTGTCATTCTTGTTTTTAGCTTGTTTGTCAAGTAAAGATGAATCGATTGATTGAATGTGAAACTTTCATTAATAAGAATGAGCAAAATATTCGACTTTAAAAGCATTAACAAAAAGACATCTACTAGTAAAATCTCTGTTTCTATATTGTGTAGAGATTGAACGATAAATACACTATTGGATGCTTTATTCTGACACATAATTCTCTTTTATTAACAAGAATATTAATTAAATAATCAATTTTATTTTTCTTTGTCAAAATAAAACTCATCTGATTAATTTTTTCACAAATATGAAATTTCAAAAGTTTATCAGTTTTAGTATCGATATTTCTATATTATCTACAATTTTCAATAACTATTTTTTATACGAATAATTGTAATATTTATTTTTTTCGATTCAATTTGCTGCTATATATAGGAGGTAATCAAAAACAGAGATCTTAACTACTATTCTTCCCTATATTATAATTTTCGCTCTCTTTCTTCCTTTTATGATATTTACTTTTATGGGATTAGAATGTTTAATTTTTTGCTTTCATTATAATTACCCACTTACTTGTGGTTATTCAGTTCGGTATAGTATAAAATATTGATGCAATGAACTCACCTTCATTTTATACCCTATACTTTGTGTAATTAACAATTTAACAAACTATCCTATTATTGATTTTCTACTTGTTTCTTCTTATGCACCGGCTTCGTCCATAAGTCATTTTATTTGTAAAAATATCTAAAAATAGATATTCGTAGAGCATAACAGCAATGAACCTACAAAGATTTTCACTAAAAAGTTTAGAGTGATAACTATAAATTTATAATGTGATCACATAATAAATGAAAAGGAGCATAAATTAATATTAATAATGGCTAAAATTCATTCATTTAGAAACACATATATTCATATGTTTCAGCATCTTCATTGAATAAGTGGCTATGTCAAAAAAGGTTGCATGAAACAATTGTTCATTTTTTCTCTTCTTTTCATGAATAAATCGAAAACGAATTAAATTTTTTATTTAATTTTCACAGTGAATCTCATTAATTCATATAAAGATGAATTACCGCAATTAGATGTCAGATATTCCTGACTTTTATTTGAGAAATCCATAGCTTTTACGATTCGAGCAATCATAAGATCATTAATCATAAATATATCTGCGAGATATATGTATAAATTTTCGTCCACATATTTTAAGCTGATTTCTATCTGATATAAATTATAAATATTTCGATTTACCCTTCAAATCAACACTATTCATAATCAAAGTAAAAAAAGATATTAGATTGAGAATTTTAAACAAGGAAAAGACGATAAAAGATACTAATAGAATATAAATAATTATTTTTTCTATGAAATATTATTGAGTATGAACTAAATTTTTTTGATTTTAATACTTACTCATTTAAATCGACTGTCATGGCAAATTTGATTTTTATGTCTTTACTATAGTTAAAAGAAGAGTTGCTCATTGGACGAGACATTGGAAATGAAAGCAAATTTATGGAAATGTTTCGTCTTTATATAATATCAAAAAAAGTCAGTTGAAAATATTGTAGAAAAAACTTGTCAAATGTAGTTTGATGATTGAAACTGTTTTTGGTCGATCAGATTGGACACGCTTTTGATTCGTCAGATAAATCCTTGACATCCAAAAATAATATTTAATTATATAAAAATGAAAAAAGATACGATTGGTTGTGGCAGTTCATTTTGCTTTTTTTGATTGTCAAATCACACATGAATTCACAAATATTCATTTGAAGCTACTCTAAAACCTGTTTACAGTAGTGATCAACATAAACATGCGGAAAATTTTTTATGAATACGGTTGTAAAATTGAATATGTTTTCATGAATAAAGATTTCTAAATAACATATTTCATCAAAAGTATAGAAGATGGTCAATATCATGGACATATTAACATAAATTTTTCAAGTATTTTATAATTTTACTAATCACAAAAATTTCACACTTTTAAAATTTGTATATGAATGTACTTAGAAATGATTAAGAGAATTTTTAAGGGTTATGTTTCATAAAGAGAATTCTTTATCTTTTTGTTTGTATTTTTTTTATATACTTGTAAATATAAGTTCAACAGTAAATTATTCAATAAATAACCATAATGGTCAAAAATATAATCAAAAGTGATAACAAGTGGAACATAATTAACAAAAGATTGTCGTCTTTCAAAAAAAATTGTGCAAAATTCAATTATATTCAAAACAGTTTATTGAGCAAGAAAACAACGATTTATTCCTATCTTTCCTTTAATTACGATATAATTTTAATCATCTTGAAAATTCTTAATTATTACGCATTATTTTAGAAAATTTCTAATCTAAATTTATTTTTTTGAATAATACTAAATTAATGTTTTCCATTGTGAGAATTTATGATTTTTATGATAAATATTCACAATGATTGGACAAAATTTTATATCTCCGCGAAGAATTCTATCATTTGCTAATTTTTAAAAATTATTTGTCTTTTTTTTTTTGCTTCCCTTCATCTTTTTTCATTTCTTATCTATTATTTTTCATTTATTTAACTACTATTCTTGTCTTGTCTTTCATTTTTTCTTCTCGTCTTCTATCTCTGTTTTTTCAAAATTTTTTATGATAGAATATCTTGAATTCAATTTATTGTTGATTTCTTTCTTTTCTAATTTTTTATTTCACTCATTACAAATCACTATTTTTTCTCTTTTTTTTTGATATCATTAGTTTCTTCATGCTCAGATTATCTGATTATATATCCATTGTTTTTCTTTCAATTTCTCTGTCCAGTGTATATACTTGTTTATTGTCTAAAACTTGTTAAAGAGATGATTCATTTCAAGTATTAAAATTCAAATTTTTACTTAGATATTGCGATTATTGAAAATACTCCTTGAATGTTTCTTTGTTCACTTGTCTGTTTTATATCATCATTTGTCTATTGAATTTTATTTTACCTTCCTTTTCTCGTGTCGTGATTTATAATTGTTCTTAAAATTTTCCTAATAGGTCTTCTTTATCTTTTTTAATTATTTTTCCGTTTTTTTATTAGTTGAATATTCCTCTTCGTTTTTATTGTTTCCTTGAAGAACAGTTTTTATTTCTACCATATTTTATCTATTTGTTCTTAATATTTGATCTTTATTCCAGTGTATCTGGTAAACATTAAATAAAAAACTTTTCTTTTCGAAATAATTTTAAAATGACATTTTTGATTGGAAGAACATAACATCAAATTTCTAGTTACCTACATTTTGATTTCTAACATATTATTTAAATTGAAGATTTATGCATCAACATAAAATATAAATTATAGAAATTATTCTACAGTTAATAAAATTTTCAAATATTATAAATCTGTATCATGCTTTAAAATATGATCAACTTTACTTACTAAATTTTATCATAGATCTAAAAATTATCCTTCAAAAATCGCTGAATTTTAAACGCACAAATGCTAAATTTTTCATAAAAAAATCAATTGAATTTTTGCTTGAAAATCGTGTGATCTCAGAAACACGTCCTTGTTTTCATTGTAAAAGACCGTCTGAGCTAAAAAAGTGAAGGATGTGTATTTATATGAATATACAGACCGATTTGTCGTCGAAAGAAGTATCATTTAGCATTTTCAATGTTTAAGGGAACAAAAATTGAAATAGAAGATCTTATGTTTCTTCTATATGTTTATCTTTTGAATATTACCAACGGACAAGTAATCAATATGATCGATATATCTGAAAAAGCATATATTGATCTTAAAAAAAATTTAATGAAATTTGTGAAGTTGTTCTTTGGACAGTTGAAAAAATTGGTGGTCCAGGTAAAGTTGTTGAACTAGATGAAACAGTAAACACAAGAAGAGGTGTAATAAGAATACAATCAACTTTTGATGACAAGAATACTGTTAGAACTGATTTAACATGGCTTTTTAGAGGAATTAAAAGAGGACTACCTGATCGTTTTTTTCTTATTGTTGTCCAAAACAGAAGATCAGAGACACTAAAACAGCACATTGAAGCAAATATTGCGAGTGAACAAAAATAGTCACTGAAGGAACTCGTCTTATCCATCGGCAATTGATCTGAACAAATATCAACATGAAATAGTTAACCATTCAGTTGGGTTCACGAATAATGATGGAGAACAATCAAATAATATTGAAAATTTATGGAGCCATTTAAAATGTGAAATCAGAAGAATAAATAGTGTTTTTCATTCAAATATAAGTGAGTTTGTTCTAGAATTTTCAGTTAAGAAAATGTTTAAGCTAACATCAAACAAAACGCGATTAATAAGCATGTTTGTGTGATTTCTCAAAATAGCATTCGAATAATTAAAAAATGGATTAAAAATTACCTTATGATTGTTTTATTTCTCTAAATACACCCTAATGAAGAATAGCACCCACTCTAAAGGGGGGTGACTGCTGTTCTTCAGTTGCGTCAAAAAATGAAGTTATAAAAATAATACTTTCTCAAATGGAAGAAAAAATTTGTATTTCGTATTTTGTTGACTTAATTTTGAAAATTTTTATTCTGTTTAGTTCATAATTGTATTTATAAGATGAATTAGCTCGAGATATGTATAGTGCATTCATTCAGGCAGCGACATAATTGAATCTGACAAAACAAGTGACCTATTTTTTTATTTTTTAATCATTGAAATCATGTATTTTAAATCGTAGATCTACCAAAATTTAGCGTGGGGTAAGATTGATTTTTGAATTTATTATATTCTGAAAATATAAATAACCTCAGAAATAGAAAACAGAAGAAAAAAAACTTTTTAAAGCAATTTTGCCATTCTAAAATAAAAGATAAAATAGAATGACGTGATGCTTGCCTTTGTGATTAAAACCATATTTTGAAAAATAATGTTTTAAATTACGATAGAAATTAACGAGGTCGGATTGTGACGAAGAAGTGAAAGATGTGATGGTTACCTTTTAAAAATGCTAAAGGATGGCTCTTTTAGGTTGTATAATATAAAACCAAGAGATTTAAAACTCAATAAAAAAAAAATAAAAAATTTTTCCAGCTTTTAATGGTTCAAACAAAAAGATTCCCATCAGATATTCTAACTTCTTTAAACAAAGATTCTAATAAAGATTTCATTGAATGGCTTATGGTTAAGAAAATAATTGCTGATTTAGTAATTGTTTAGTTTATTTCGTTGAAAGGTAAATGAAAGAGAGAAAATTATAAAATTGGTATAATTAACGCTGTTTAAATAATTTTGTAATAAATATCGAAAAACGATAAATTTTTCGTCATTTGTTTTTTAGACATATTAAATACAAAACTAAGAAAGATTTTCAAAAAAATTATATATCTGACAATGGAATTAAGGTTATCGTAGATCATAAACTTTGAAAAAATAAATAATAATACTCTAATAGGATTGAAATAATGTACGAATCAATTTATGTTTTCAACGGAACCATATAAAATTAGGAGGTCCAGGTGTCATAGTTCACTGTGATGAAACAATTTTAAATCATAAGGTTAAGACACACAGAGGTAGAGTACGAACGAATCAAATATTTGGCATTTGTCATGGTGGATACTGTTACAAGGCCTTCAAAAGGATATATACACAATATACCAGACAAAAAAGCTGAAACATTAATGACCATAATTGTACGTGTTGTTAAACCAGGCTCTATTATTCATACAAATAAATGTGCAACTTAAAAGGCAATG
>LGUB01000066.1:0-12289 GCA_001432165.1 Pseudoloma neurophilia
TATCAAAAAGAAAAAAGATTAAATATTTTTTTTATTCAATCACATTGAATGACAGATATTGAAAGATTTTCCAATTAAATTTTATTTTACATGATTTCGATTATTCACAAGTTATTTCATGTGAAACCTTTCTTTCATAACGGCAATTTATTTTATAATATTTAACATCTCTCAGCCAAATCAACTAGCAATTAACTACTCTTTTGACATTTTTTAAACTTTTTTTACGATTTTCTCATTCTTTTCTTCACTAAGACTGCTCTTCTGCTACATTTGCTGAGTAAAACTCCTTTTTCTTAACGTCTTTTTTCATTTTTATTCTTTACATTGTTGTAATATCAGATTCTTATCATGACACATTAACGATTCTCAAACAATCACTAATGCACAATAACAATCAAAACATCATTTTACTGAAAAAAAATACTCCTCAATTTTATAAAGAACCATTTCATGAAATCTCCTCTCCTTATAAATCATAATCATTCAAGGCAATCCATTGCATCTAAGGATTCAAATATTTCCCGTAAAGGAAACACAATTAAAAATCTCTATCTCATCTACACTAAAGGCTTAAACATTAACCCTTTAGGATACAACGGTGTCTCTCTTGAAAATTCTTACTTCATCACAAATGACATATTCTTCATTTTGTCAGTATTTCCAAATTTTTTTCGGTATAATCTTTTTAATTTTTCTTCACAACCGCTTTATAGTTTCATTCTTCAAGTGATTTAATGGAGAACATTTTATACCAATATGATAAGTTTGATTGTTTTTCTCTGTAACAATTTTCATTTTATTCTCTAGAAGTATTTCCTCGTCTGATTTTAGAATACCATCTCTAATAGCCCTGATCTTCCTTTCGACTCTTATATTAAATCTATGTACCTCAATTCAAACAACATGATGTCCAATCCAAAGTGATTAGCACATTTTTTTTAGAATCTTCATTCGTGAATTTCTTTCCACTATCTGAAATGAGTATTTCTTGATATATAAAACCCATCCCTCTGTTTTGATGATCTATCCTGTGTTGTTCATGTGACTACAAGTCTGTCAAAATAATCTTTGCTCACAATGATATAAATCCTTCTCATCTTATGTCAATCAAATAAAATGTAACCATTTCAAATGACCTACTAGATGTGACAAATTTCTCTTTTACTCATTGTATTCTGTTGCATTTCTAAAACACTTCACATTTTTCAAAATTGATTCAATCTGTTTCTTCTTATTTTGCTAATAAAATTCATTTTTTCTTTCTTAATATACATATTCAACACTACGGTGTAAAAAATCAACAATTACCTTTATTATTTTTACTACTCGATCCTCTTCTCTTAGGATCTCTCTCTTTTTTCCTGAATCAAAATTCAAATATATTTTTTTTTCTTTTGGTGTCTGATTTCTTTACCTTCCCTGATTTGATTGCATTTTTTCTATTTTTCTGTTTTTTTTTCATTAAACCTACTTATTGATCTGCTTTCACACCTTTTACATAAACTATTTCAAAGTCAAATTCTTGTATCAGTTCTATCCCTCTATTTATTCTATTGTTGTTGAACTGTGGCCTTTTACGCATCTCTATAAGTGCCTTATGATCAGTTTCTAATTTAAATTTGCATCCTCTCAATTCGTATTCAAAGTTCTTTAGCGCCCAGTAAATAGCAAACATTTTTTTCTCTGATATACCATATCGTGCTTCTGTTGCTGTTAATTTCTTTGAAGCCCATTCAATAGGTCGTTCTTCACCCTTCTCTCTAAACTGATATAAGACAGCACCAATTCCAGTATTACTCGCATCAGTCCTAAGTACAAATGGCTTTTTATAGTCCGGGAGATAAAGATTCTCCATATCTGAAATTTCCTGTTTTAAGTTTATAAATTCATTATTCATTGATTCTGTCCATTTCCATTTCTTATTTATTTTTAGACCTTCAGTCAGACTTTCTGTTTTATTTGCAAAATCTTTTATAAATCCTCTGAACCAACCAATACTACCCAAAAAACTTCTAAGATCTTTTATACACTTTGGTTTTTCATTTTCTTGAATTTCTTTTTTCTTTTCATTCATAGCAACTTTCTCTTCTCCATTAACAACCATTCCGAGAACTTTTGCTTCATTCTGACAAAATTGTATCTTTGCTGGGTTCACTCTAAAATTGTTGTCACTCAATAATCTTATTACTTTCTCAATGTTTTTTTTATGCTGGTCAAGATCTTTATCAAATATTATAATATCATCTAAGTATACCATCACATTCTTTCTTATCATGCCTTCGAATATCCTGTCCATAGTTCTCTGCATAACCATAGGACTGTTTTTAAACCCCATAACCATGCCGTTCCATTCATATACTTGCCCCTTGAATTCAAAAGCGGTTTTACATTTATCACACTCAACATTCTCTATATAATAGTACGCCTCTTTCATGTCAATTACTGTAAACCATTTGCAACCTTGTGTTGTTGTATATATTTCTCTCATTGTTGGGATTGCATAAGAGTCTTTCTTTACAGCATCATTCAGAGCCATCAGATTACTAACAAGTCGCAAACCACCATTTGGCTTTTCAATAAATCGAATTGGGTTCCTCCACTGACTCGTACTCTTTCTTATTACTTTACGGTCTAACAGATCCTTCAAGTATTCTTCTGCCTGGCCTCCTTCTGCTTGTGGTACTACTGAACCTCTTTTTACAATTACCACTCCTGTCTCTGTTTCGATCGGGCATTTCTCAATAGGGCAGAATTCTACTATTCGATCCAAATTCTTGAATACATCTGGAAAACTTTCAATAAAGTCATCTAAATCAGACATGCCCTTCTGTCCTTCCGTATACTTTTTTCTCTTAAATTTTTCCTGCCATAAATCCTTTTTATATCCACAATTTCCTTCTCCTTCATATGATCTGCAAAATATTGCGATATGCTCTAAATTTCGCAATTATAACTGGCTTGCTTTATTTTGTTTTTCAAAAATCACTCCTATTCATTTTTGAGTATCTTCATTCTCGTTCAAGCTCTTCAAACCTTTCTTCTGGATCTTTCTTTTCTTCATATCTCTTTATTTTTCTATATTCAATTTTCAAATATCAAATAACTTAAGAAAGAAATTTTTGGGGTGGCTTTTCTTTTTTTCGAGAATTTCCATTATCTTTAATTTGAAATCTTTTGATTATTTTATAAACACATCACAAAATGTAGATGCTTCTTCTACTTCTAAGATTTTATTTTTAAACACAAATATTCTACTTCTTCAATATTTCGTTATATAGCCATTTTGCCATCAGGAGCCACTTGATCAGTTCCCATTGAAGCAATGTGAAACTTTTCGTTCATAAGGCTAATTTATTTATTAATATTTAACATTAGAATTAAACTATTATTCTATTGTTTTTTATACTTTAAATATTTTTGAATAAATTATTTTTTAGATTCATTATATATTTATTTAGAAAATTGATTATATTTAATTATTTATAATTGATTGTTTTAAAGGTTTCAACAGGTCAAATTAAAAACACTTCCGATTGATGATAAAGAACATCAATTTCTCTATAATAAATTATGAATTATATTCATATATGTGTAACAAAGTGGATTGCAAAAACCTTTTCAAAAACTTGCAAATAGAGACATATTACGAGAAGAAAAAGAAAAAGGTGAAAATGAACGAGTATTCAAATTTTTCGGACCTGGTCAAGAATCCCCCCCCGCATGGGGTATTTGTTCAAAATCCCCTCTGTAAACAAAAAAAAATCAATAAATTCATTTTCTTTATTCAATTCTTTCAAATGAACATAATTTAAGATAAGCATCAAAAATATTTGACTTAAAAAGATCATTAAACACAAAATAATTAAGAAACTCTTTTTTTCTATCATTATCATAGCTACACCACAGCTTTTGCAAAGAACTGAATCTTTTATGAGATTATTTCTAACTAACCTTGAATTAGAGAAACATCTTGAGAATCTTTAAAAAAATCGATTAATTTTGCAATTTCATCATTTCTTGGAAATGCCATTTTAAAAAAAAGAAAAAAAATTATTCATATACCCTTCAGTTCAAAATCCCCCCTTGCGGGAGGATTCTGGACCAGGTCCAAATTTTGTTCAGATAAATACTTTGAGACAGAAAAAAAGAATAAGATTTTTGTTAAGGAGATCGATCAGAATGCATCAAAAAAACAGAGAGTGGTAATTTGTTAATGATGTTATTTAATCTGCTTTGTGCGATAAAACTAGAAAAATAATATAATTATCACTGTTGATGTAATCTATCGTATTAAAAATTTATTATACTCAGATTGCGGTTAAGACAGTTGCTTCAACTTGAACCCGGAGACGCGGTTGACCGTAGAGTGGGCGCGAAAACCGCGGAGAGCAACTAAATAGGGAAGTTGTTGAGACACTTGAGGCCTACCTGCGGAAACGAAACACGGTAGCGCGTTCACACCGAAATGTGCGGGAACAAGTAGCAATACTTGAAAGAAATGGTGTCAACTTAGACAACTACTGGGCTGAGTGGCGCATCAGAGGGCGAACCCAGGAGGCGGGAAGACACAATGCGCCGTTGGTTGAGGAGACCGCTATCCTCTTCAATCAGGACGATGAGGGCGGATTGCAAAACGTTTGCCTGGCAGTCAATGTCAGGGAACGGCACGATGCCCAATCGATTTTTATCCCGCCTACGTTGGCAAACAACGATCTGATGTGCTACCCACTGCTTTATCCATCGGGTCTTGGTGGGTGGCAGGAAAACGAATATAAATATACGAGCCCGAGAGGTGGGCTTATGTACGTCTCCTTGAGGGTGTACAAAAGGTACATGTACCACTACAGACCGGGCCGCGGCCTGAACTGGATCTTCTATTGTGGTAAACTGCTGCAGCAGTCTTCCGTCGACGCCTACGTGCAAATCGAAACGAAAAGAATCGATTACCTGATTGCACGCAGGCTCCATCCAAAGTATGTTGACTCAAATCTCTGGAACGAACATGGTGAAGAAGGGGAACGTATGGGTGTGCGCTTTAAGCTACCGTGCGACTTTATTGGTTCCGCAGCCAACATGAGGAAGCGCTTCTGGGATACGATGGTGGTGTGTACACGGTTTTGACATCCGAACCTGTTCATAAAGTTCACGTGTAACACAAATGTGCCTGAGATTAGCTCACATCTTTTGGTAGACCACCCCTACCAGGACAGGTCTGATTTGGTTGTCTGTTCGTTTGCTATGAGAGTAAAGGCACTTAGACCTAACAAAACGGTCGGTGCTGAGTAAGGTGGTATACTGGTTTTATTCAGTAGAAAACCAAAAACGAGGGTTACCGCACATCCATCTGTGTGTGAAATTGGAAGAAAGCGTCAATACCGTCGAAAGGATTGACCAATTAATACGGGCCGAGATCCCCGGTGAGGACGAGCCAGCTCTACGATCAATAGTTTTGGGCAAAAACATCCATGGGCCCTGTAACGTACATTGCCTGGTGAACGGCACATGCAAGAAAGGGTTCCCGAAGCAGGTCAACAAGGTCACCCATCTGACCACAAACGATTACCCTCGGTACAAACGAGGAGAAGGCCAGACGGAATACAATGGCCGTGTTTACGATAATAGGTACGTGGTCCCGTACAATGCGTGGTTAAGTCTGAAATACCAGAGCCACATTAACGTAGAGGTTTCATCCTCACTGTTAACCGTGAAGTACCTTAACAAGTATATCACAAAGGGATACGACCTGGCCGATGTGGATGTCCGAACCGGGGAATCTGAGGTTGAGAGGTTTAGAAATGTCAGGTACCTCACGGGAATGGAAGCGATGTGGCGCATCTTTGAGAGTGCCCTGTCTGGGAATCATCGGAGACGGTCGTCTCCTTTCGATCCATTTGGATGTTAACGACCGAATAATGATACAGGTCGAGTTCGGTCAAGCTGTGGAGCGACCTACACGAAGAAGTATGCTTTTAGGATTCTTCGAATTAAATAGAGTCGACGAAACGGCACGGCAGTACCTGTACGTCGAGATACCAGAACATTATGTCTGGAAAGAAGGTACAAGGGAATGGAGGCGGCGTCTTCGAGAAGAAAGAACTATTGGCAGGGTTTGTCCTGTCAATAGAAATAAAATAGAGATGGTAGCCATTAGACACTACTCATGAACGTGCGTGGCCCACCTCATTTGAGTCGCTGCGCACGGTGGAAGGAGTAGTAATGCCCACCTATCAGGCAGCCGCCGAAGCACTTGGCCTCCTGCATTCAGCCGTTTATGTGGAAACAACGATGAAGGAGGCTGCAGCGGTCTGTGTGCCTATCGAGATAAGGATGGTGACAGTCGGTCTAATGGTTACCGATTCGATTGGCGATGTGCCACGGTTCTTTGGTGAATACGAAGAAGTTCTCTCGGAGGATTACTCGAGCGAAGCGGCCGGACGCGAGGCGTGGCTGTATGAGCAAATGGATAAGTTGCTCGATGAACGAGGTAGATCCTTAAGTGAGTTTATGCCCGGATACTCGAGGACATGGGTACCGGAAGAGCGCCAGCAAAGACCCGGGGCTGAAACCCCCGAATTGAATGAAAAACAGTCCGAAATTATCCGCGGAATGCGTGAAATCTTGCGGGACAGGAATCGGCTATGTAGAACCGTCTTTATCGATGGCCCAGGTGGAACTGGAAAGACGTTTGTAATAAACACCTTCGCTGCGGAATTAAAAGCAGATGAAATTTGTTACCGAATAACGGGTCCCACGGGTCTTGCTGCGTCGCTATATGAAGAAGGAAGAACACTGCATTCGCTATTTAAGATCCCGTTCGATCTTACGGATGATACTGCAATACCGATAGAACTGGGCAGTAACGAGTACATCGAGCTGCAAGTAATGGAGGTTTTGGTCATAGACGAAATCTCGATGGTGTCGGTGCAGATCATCCGGATGATCGATCGGTTCTTCCGTGAGATGAACCAAACAGCTAGGCCTTTTGGTTCGAAGATGGTAGTGTTTGTCGGCGATCTGAGACAGCTACCAGTCGTACATCCGTACGATGCTCCGGGTAATATAGAAGAAAGGCTCTTTGGTCTTAGCAACTATTGTCATGCGGCTCGACGGTTCGCATTGACAGAAAACATGAGAGCAAGAGGAGACCCGGTGCTTCAAAAGTGGCTCCTCAGCATAGGCGAAGGCCAAAGTGAAGGCAACTCGAGAGTGTCAATGGTAGACGTACCAGATGAAATGAGAGAAGAAGACCACATCGAGAGGGTCTATGGTGGCCTCGCCTAGCACCATGGTGACCAAGGATACTTCCGTGATCGTCAAATCCTGTGCGTAACAAACAGAAGAGTCGCTAACTACAACAACCTGTGTTTGGCCCGGTTGCCAGGCGAAGAAAAAACGTACACCGCAGGAAATAGTATCACAGATGGTCATCATGGTGCGGAGCTTATGTACACCGAGGAATCTTACGCGGCCTGAGTTTTAGCACCTTTGTCGATAGCGAACTGACGCTAAAACCAGGTGCACCGATCGTTATTGTCAAAAATCAAGATGTCGTACATGGGGTCGTTAATGGAACGAGAGCCATTATTGAAATCATGTACGAAAGCTTCTTGAAAATATTGATAGTTACGGGAAGATCCGCGGGCCGATCAATATAGCTTAAGAAGCAAGAAATAAGCTTCAAGACCCGGGATCTTCCCTTTACGTTGAAACGGCACGCCTTCCAAATAAAACTTGGCTTTAGCTACACTGTCCATAAAGATCAGGGACAGTCATACGAGTATGTCGGAATTGACCTGACATCACCTGTCTTTGAGCATGGACAGCTCTATGTGGCACTCTCTAGAGCCAAGAAAAGTGAGGATATGTGGATCAAAACTGAAAGTGGATCTACTACCGTAGCCAACATCGTTGAACGAGCTTGGCTCGGAAAATAAAAGAAAGTCAAACATTATCCATTATATTAGTACTTACCACCCAATTAATAATGAGTTTAAAGGATCAAGTTGAAAAGAAAGATGTTGTTCTAAAAATTTACATCTCCGAAACTATTTAATTAAAAAACTTGTATTAGTAGAAATTATCTACCTCTTATATGTTTGGTAGATTATTACTTCTTGAAACAACTTCATTTTTAAGAATCTTAATATTAAAAAGAATGAAAAAAAAATATTTATAATATCTAATGAATAAAATATTATCATGGAGACTCGTATCGTCTTTGAGAATCACTTTCCTATCAATTCACTTCGGTCAGTGATTGTTTTTATTCAGAAAAATTTCTTGATGTGTTTCAAGGCTGAATTACGAAAACTATAATAAAATAATGCATACACATTTTCAATGAAGAGGGAGAGATCAAACCAGAACTCAATAAAATTCAAAAAACATAAATAAAAAAAATATCGAACTACTACTCAGGCAAACATTCATGATAATTTTAAATTGAAAATAATTTTTTATCATTTAAACAAAGAAAATTAATTGACTATTATCGCTCAATATCTGAGATTATCATTTGACGATAAGTTAACCCTTTTTATTTTTAATTTTTTCTATGGGCAGCCAAAAAATTACTTTGCTTGAGTATGACTGATTTATTTAAATACTGAAAATTTAGTTTAAAAGGTCTTTCTTCGAGATAAAAGCATTATTATAACCTTACGAAGACTTAAATAAATAAGAGTTTTAAATGTCAATTTACAAGAAAATTAATTGAGCATTTTATCTAATATGATATAATTCTCAAATAGTTGTTCAATTAAAACAAAAATAAGACGAACAAAAAAAACATTTCTCTCTTTAGAAAGTAAAAGGCAAAGCTCTTAAGATTTAGGAAACAATTGCCATATAAATATTTTTTTAAGGACGAAAGCTTCTTATATCGAAAAAGTTAAAAATTTAAAGAAGGAATTGATTATTTTTTCGCCAAACCAAATCTTGATTCTTTTTTAGGGGTAAAAAAAATCTTGAAAAATTTCAACGGAATTTTTGTATCAAAATTGTCTAGAAAAATAAGATAAAATCTTTAAGAGTATTAGTAAATAATGGAAAATGCCTCAATTATTATTTATTAATAAAAAAAAACATATTTTCACCATCAAAAGAGTTCAAATAAAACAAGAATAATCTTTTATATTATTTCTTATTCTCAAAGAGGTAGATTAATACCCGTTTTTTTCTATTCTATCCTAAAAAAATCATTGTAAAAAAAATTCGAACAATAGAGTAAAGATTCTTAATATTATTATCAGACAAACTTAAAAAGTTGCCTAGAATAAAATATAAAGATAAATAGATATCAATATACCAGTTTTATAGAAAGTAAATTTTATAAATATGACAAATCAAATAAATCACACTAATGTAATTCAGTTCCGTGTTCGAGCAAAATTAATATCAAAACAAAAATTAGAACCTTCAAAAACATTATTTTTAAAGTAGATTCATTTGCTTCAAACTCTTATGAATATGCAATAATCTTGCAAAAGAAAGTTTTATATATATAAAAAAAATCCATATGATATTTTTAACAGAATGTTATCAAAATCCGATGATAAAAACAAGCACATGCTTAAAAATCTTCATTTCAAGAAGCACAGGGTATATAAATTTAAATATGAAATCATATAATTAAAAGTGAATGAAATATTGTTAACTATTTAATAAAACTGAATTGCAATTACATCTTTCATAAATTTAAACTGAGAAAATACGATCTCAAAATATTTAATCTCTGAAATTATTTTCATAAATACATTATCTTTAAACTAATTCAACTATTGATCACACATAAATTCAAATCTCCATAATGTTCAGAAAATAAAAGCTCAACTAGTTTAATACAGAGCTAATCAAAAGCTTTAATGAATTTTAAATGCTTCTTTGAACAAACTTAATTCACAGTATAATACAAATTTTCTTGTCGATTACCAACTACCATTTAATGAGAATAACTTTTAAATACAGAAATTTATACTATTTTCTATTTTCAAAAATAACTAGAATAGTAACACAACTACTAACAATAAGATTGCAACAGAAAATAAGAGATCTATTAGAAGAGAGCATACTTATGTTTTTTATGAAAATTAAATTCGTACTAAAGTATAAAATGAAATTGCACAAACAATCGGGGTAATAAAAACGATCATATGTTAATACTAATCTGATTATAAATAAAATTAAAGAGAATTATGAATTGTTTCTAGATTATCAAAAAGAGAATTAAACAATTGTTAGCATTTGGGAAAAATATTAATGAGTCTAGAGTTATATTATTCGAAGATTTTACAGCTACAACTTGTCGTACCCATCGGGTTGGATGTGTAACCCGAGATGGGAGCGGACAAGTAGGTTTTGATTCCGTTCGGCTTTGTTCTCAGGTAATGATTTATTCCTGCGGGATTTGTTATGTGAAGTCTTTGAAGAGAAGAATCCTTTCATAACTAAAACTAACTTTATTTCTTTGGATCCTTTTTATGTTTATTTCTTAAACAATCAGTTTCAGAGTTGATTTCTTGATTATCCGAAACAGTGTTGGATACAACACAACTTAATATAATACATATTAGAAAAACAAATGATAAAAGTAAAATGCAATAAAGTAGATGCAATATTTAAATAAAAAATATGATACAATGATGAACTAAAAGAATTTGAATGTTTGACATAGATTTTTTGATCTATCGGTTCGGTTATAAAATATCATAATGATTTGAAACTCACTTGAAAATAAAGACTGTTTTGACCATTAATGTCTTAATTGACAAATATATAATCAAGAATGGAGAGATTTAGGTCTTACTTCAATCATTATGATTTTTTTCACTTCAAATAATTGTTCAAATATATAAAGTTCTTAATTAAATTTGTAAATATAAAGTCTGACATGAACTTAAACACAAAATAAGAACATCTCTCAAAATAATGAAAATATCATCTTTATATATGAAAAGACTGCATAGTCTTGTTTCTATTAAAAAAAATTCCTATAGAAAATAGAAAAAAATTCAAGTGAAATTTTAAAAGTTTAATTATAATATTTATACCAACAAAGAGATAACCAATGCAAAAATAGACTTTTAAAAGGCACAGTACTATATTTTCTGTTGTTAGTAAATATAATGTGTTTGATATTAGCACATGATTATATCTGGATTGAACAAATATGATCCATTTAAACCCAAATATTTAGTTTTGAGAATAAATTGAGTATTTAAAAAAACCAT
Organism: Pseudoloma neurophilia; assembly: GCA_001432165.1. Taxonomy (NCBI): domain Eukaryota; kingdom Fungi; phylum Microsporidia; genus Pseudoloma; species Pseudoloma neurophilia. The sequence goes on from LGUB01000066.1 coordinate 11,232, forward strand.
TTCTCATTTTCAATAAAAATAAAAAACATTATTAATCTTAAAGAAACAAGGAAAAGTTTGTTTGAATTTACGGTAGATCGTAAAAATTACTTCAATAGTTAAAAAATTGGTTTAAGATTTTTTAAATTTTTATTTAACCGGCTAGATGGCGCGAATAGATAAAATAAAAATAATTCTATATGACATTAGAATATCAAATTGCAAAATCAGAGGTTTTCACTTTTTGAAAGAACAGAAAATTATATAATTTATATTATTTTGTTTGATGTTGATGATCAGCTGGTTCTAAAAAAAAGTGTATCAGATTAATAAAACTATTTGGTTAGGATATCTTTACATTCTGATATCATTGATGTTTAAAAAATAGAAAGACGAGAAATGAAATAAATTAAGTAAGTTTTTTGATAGTTGTCTTTATTTTGACTCATCAGAAAGGAGGTTCCAAAACCTATAAGACAAAGAAACCCTTTAATTTTATCTTTAATAAAAGAATTTAATTTTAAATTAGAATTTTTTAATCCTACTGTTGTATCCTAAAGGTTTTATTCTAAGCCTTTAGTATAGTGGAGATATAGATTTTTAATGGTATTTTCTTTTTAAAAAAAATATTTGAATTCTTAGATGTATTGGATTGTTTAAAACGATTATGATTTATTTGAAATTAAGATTGCATGAAATGGTACTATATTTAATCGAGTAGGATTTATGTTTACAGATAAACAGTCTTTTGATTGTTATTTTTATTCATTGATTGTTTGGTAATGTTTAATGTGTCGTGATGAGAATCTGATATGACACTTACATCATCAATACGGTTGATAATATCTAAAGAGTTATTTTAAGACGGGATTCTCTCACGTTTATTCTTCTTTTTGCTTTAATAGCAAATCAAAACGTTTTTAAAGAGGTGTTTTGAATGAAATTCTATTGATGAATCAAAAAATAATATTTTTTGCCTTTGCTTAAAAAATTTACTCAAGATACATTATCTTATATTTTCTTGAAAATAAATCAAATCCATTTTGTTTAACTTAATCTTAAATTTTTTCGCTAATCTA
>LGUB01000067.1:0-12194 GCA_001432165.1 Pseudoloma neurophilia
GATTGAACATAATAAATCAGGATTGAAGATAAAAAATCAGAATTGAAGATAGAAAATCAGGATTGAAGATAGAAAATCAAAATTGAAGATAATAAATCAGGATTGAAGATAGAAAATCAGGATTGAACATAATAAATCAGGATTGAAGACAATAAATCAGAATTGAAGAAAATAAATCAGGATTGAAGATAGAAAATCATGTTTTCATGATAATTATTCAGAAAAATAATCAAATAAAAATCAGTCGATCAAAAACAATTACTGTAAAAATAAAAATTTCAAACGAATTGTGTCGTACTTCACGGTTAAAAAAATAAAGAGTTTTTAAACCATATTTATGGTACATTATTAATCTTGTTTTTATAGATGATTTGAAAGGAGTAATTTTGATTGGTACAAATTATCCAATGAAATTATGTTAATCATGGCCACGCTGTACCGGTTGTTTAAAAGATTTGCGAAGAAGTACTGTTGTAATAAAAGAGCTTTTATTTCACGGTGATGTTACCATATAATCTGTCTTTGTGCTTTATGAAAATGGGAATTTTGAGGGTCAGCACTGATCTCTTTAATTTTAATGACTAATGGACATGGAGGCTCGACATTTATATCCTGATTCTGTGCAACTTGTTACCGGTTCAGGTATGCGAAAAAGACAGATACTGAATAGTATTTTATCGAATTATGTGATGATTGTCTAATGTTTTAAAAGTGAATGTCCGCTTCATAGTTCTTTGTAGAGGGTGTTGTTGTTTAAGAATATTTATATTTTGAAAGAAAGCGGACACACAGTCACCACATGCACCTTAATTTCAGAGAGGTCGTGGATATGACTTGATATTTTTGATATTATGCCATACGCCTGTCGTTTAAACTACTAATCTTCTTCTTTTATTGTTAGAACTCACTTTTTTGACCACAAAAAGCCCTATAATATAAAGGTGATTTGTTTTTAAGTTTTTTTATCAGTATTTATTTTTTTTCCCTTTGTATTTGTGAGGTGTTCTCTTTTCTATTTTTAGTATATCCTTTGGGTTGATAGGCCTTTTAGACTGCCTATTTTTTGGATTAGGGTTTTTTCATTTTTCTTACCCTTGAAAACGAAGTTTGAAAGGGTAAAAAAAATCGTCAAAGTAAAAAAAACACAAATAAAAAGAAAACAGAAAAAAAGAGACTATTTAATGTAGAATCTCTGCCGTAAAGTTGATTATATCATTATTTCTCTTTTTCATCGCTATAAAGAGACCAAGCCAAATATTTTTTGAATTTTTCCACTTATTTGGCAGCATTTTTTTGAGAGGTGACCAATTACCTTCAATGGTGTTTGTATGGACGCCTGTTTCAGGATCTTTGAAATGTTTACTGTGATTCACAGTTTTATGATCTTTAAAATATTTTTTTAATACATTATATCCTTTCCATTTATCAGTAAGGATTATTGATAAAAGATGGACATATTTTCTTAGAATATCTGTAAGTGTTGTTGAATCTCTTCTTTCGACAGGTATTAGGATAATTCTTCTTTTTTATGTCCTTTCGGCAATTCCTAATACCCATTGTCCTTCTACTCGGTGTCCTCGGTTATGTTTTCTTTTACCGAACTTGGATTCATCGATTTCGACTATTACGTCATCACCTCCAATCATTTCAATATTATTAAAATTTTTTTTTTTGAAAAATTAATTAGATTTGGACATTTATAGTTCAATTTTTCTGAGAGTCCTCTTAAAAGCATATATCCAAAAATTCCTCTCATTAGAAAAATGAAAAATTCAAAGTTTTTTTTAAATTTATCCAAAATTGTATTTTTGTATAAACCTTCTGTAGATGAACAAGGTTTCCAAGTACAAATTAAAATATTTCCCATTTTGGTCTTTAATCTTGTCTTATTGTTACAATTATCACATTTTTTGTTTAAAATAAGACAAAAATCGCGTATTTTGGCTTTAATTTGGTCATTACAGGATTTGTCGATCATGAAGGTACATCTGTCCATCAAAATGCAACAAGTTTGATAAATTAAAAAATAAATTTGATATGTCATTTTTTTAATTTATCATTTTGATTTGTCAATCAAAACACAATTCCTTAATGGCAGCCGAAATACATGATCAACTGCGTAGATTGATAATTAAGAGACATTTAAATGAAATTTCTAATGCTGAAATTTTACGCGACCTGGAAATACATCCCAGCATTGTATGTCGCATTATAGAAAAGTATATCAATAGATTAGATTTCTCTACGCGAACAAGAGGTGGAGATAGAAAAACAGTATTAACAAACGAGCATCGAGAATTTTTGAAGAACATTTTGAAAGAAGGTTGTCAAAAAACACTTAAATTTTTACAAGAAAAGGTAAATGAAGAGTTCGATTTGACTGTATCGATAAAACTGATCGATCGAGCTATTGATTCCTTCAATTTTTCGCTCAAAAGAATTTCTCTAATACCTGTGAGACAAAATACAAAAGAAAATATTGATCTGAGGCATCAATATTCCTAGTTTTTCTATCGTATGTTATCAGAATGTGATGGAGAGAACTTCGTTTTTTCTAGATGAAGTTGGTTTTCAAGTTACAATAAGAAGAAGCAGAGGAAGATCAGAGCGAAGATCACAAGCAAATGCAATCATCCTCAGATAAGATCTCGCGACATTAGTTGTTGCGCAATTATGAAAAGATGGTCTTTATGGCTATAGGGTACAAGAAAGACCATATAATGGCAATTTTTTTTTCATTTTTACAACAGTGTCATGCCACAGTTGGAATAACTTACATTAATTTCATTGGTTCACTTGTACCAATAGGATTATCTCCTTTTAAGATCATCTATAAAACAAGTTGAATAAAGTACCCTAAATATGGTTAAAATCTTTTCTTCTTTGTTGAACCGTGGAACACGACAGTATTTGTGCGCCCATTCATTTAATCTTAAATACTGACATCCTACATTGAACGTATAATGTAAATATGACTCAGCAACATTTAACGTGCTGTTCTCCCATATATTTAAAAAAAATATAAATTATAATAATTTATAAGAGTTAAAAGGAATTAAAAGAATAATTTAAAAAAATGTTTTTTTCATCACATTTTTCTATTCATGTAGTAATAGAGAGAAAATGAAACAAAAAAATTGAAATCATGAAAAACAAGTAAAATAATCCTAAATGTATAATTAAATCGTTCTAAATTCTTATTTATTATGAAAAAATGTTTTATTTCCACTGTATAGTTGAGAAAAATAAGAAAAAAATTTGAAATCTTGAAAACACACGAAAATCATCTTTTTAAAATAAATAAATAAAGCATTCTATAATCTTATTTTCATGTTTTTCTAAAAAGTGTTTTTTCTCATTACATTTTCTTCAAACTACAGAAATGTACAGTAGTAAAGAAAATCAAAAAAAATCAAAAACAAAAAAAAGTAGAAAAATACTCCTAACTAAATATATAAATAATTCTGACGTATTCTATAGGATTTATTGACAATCCTATAGAATCTCGTAGGAATAAATTTCTTAGATATTTATTGTTATCTTTCGAATATTCAACTTTGTCATTGTTCTTCGATAAAGATCTCTGAAAAAAGAAATTGTTTACCATACTATTTGTTTATTGCTTAGTTGTATTTATATTTTCCTACAATCACCCAATCTATCAGTTAATTGTTTGTAAACAATCATGTCGGTCGTTGCATCATTGTTTGGATGCGTCGATATGACAAAATCGTTCTGTATTTTCATGTTTTTCTAAAAAATGTTTTTTTTTTATTTTCTTTCTACTAACATGCACGTGTAGAGAGTAGAGAGAAAATCAAAATCAAAAAAAATTCAAAACCCAAAAAAAGCAGAAAAATCATGTAATTCATACAAATAAATCGTTCTGTATTCTCATGTTTTTCTTAAAAATGTTTTTTTATTCAATTTCTTCCTACTATATTATAGAAACCATAAAAACAGAAAAATCGTTCAATTTGTATAAATAAAACCATCTATATTCTTATGTCTTTAAAAAAGTGATTTTTTATATATAACATATAGCATTGTAACTAATAAGATCAATTTATATATGTAGAATGAATAGTTCATTTCCTTAACAGTATTCAGAATTAATCCTATCTCGGAAAATACGGTCTTTGAGGTGAACATTTTCTATGACGTAATCTATCAACAAACGATGAGCTGTTAAATTTTGATCGACGATTTCATGTCGAAAAGTAGCGGAAACAATAATATTTGTTTTTTTTTGTGAAAATATTCTCGCACAGATGAAAATATTACTGATAATAAAATTAATAAAGATGGTTGAGAGACAAGACAATAAATATGCGCTTTTAAAAATCAAAAAATCAACAATGACATATTTTCTCTACCAATCTCAAGGTATAAAAAAGACATTTTGCTTACCCCTCATATTATCAGTGACAAGCCTGAATCAATAAAATTTAGCATATACAAGTTATAATATTCCATAACACAACATGAAAATGCTAGGTACATTGTTTTACTTGCCATGGACCATTTTGCTGATCAAAACACACCCTTTTTTAAAAATTTTTTCAAAAAAAATCAAAAATAATCCACCAGTTAGTAATTCAAATAAAAAAGCATCAGTCAATCGGTGTATATCTGATTCAAAGAATCAATTTGAAACTGGTTTAACAATTCTGAGTGATCCAAGCAACCCACTATTCAAAGATGATAAAAGAAAAAACTATACACTTTCGTTATTCAGCGTGCTTTTTAGATTATTTAATGATGATTTTTTTGATTCATTAAAAGGAAAAAAAGATGAACTTGCAAATAATTTGCTCAAATTAAGAGAAAAAGTATTAAAAGGGCATAAAGATCAAGAATCAGTCAATGAAATAACAAACGATATGGTAGAATTTCTAGAGAAAAAATATCGCCAAAACTCTCAAATTACAATAATTTATGGTGTATGTAGTTTTTTAAAATACTTTCTAAAGTATATTGTTGAATCTAACCTTGATCAAGATAATAAATATTTCGGAATGGAATTAAAAGATAAAACAGTAGTGATTAAACCTGAGAAAACAAAGGATAATATAATACTCCCTATGTTTCATTATGATAATCTAGAAATCATTCGAGACCACATGTCTTTTGTAGGTAAATACAAATGGGGGTTTTCGAAGAAGCCAAAGCTCATCTTTTTTCACTGGCCGCGTACACAGATTTTGAAGGAAAAAAGAAATAAACACTTGAGAATTCAACATGAGGATAAAACTGATGAAAATAAAACCCATAAAAATAAAACTGATAAAAGAAAATCTGTCTATAATCTGAAGGGGATCGTATTCACGAACGAAAATTTAGACTACAATTCATATTTTATCATAAAAAAACAATTTTATGATCAGAAAACAGGAAATAAGAAGAATGTAACCACTGCAGAAATTTTTTTTCCGTATTTACTAATCTATGAGCTGAGTGAGTAAAATCGTTTTATGTATTAAATTGTTTTTTTAATATTTACCTTTTCTTGTTCATATTTTTTCTGTACAAGGGAATACATTCCTTAGAAAATCCACTCTACTCTTTTTCTGTGGTTTTAAGATTGTAGTGCAAACTTTTTATAACTGAAAAAACTTATATTTTCTTCTAAAGTACTTAAATGAATTATTTCTTGTACTTAATATATCGAATATTATTTTAAAAGTCTGGAGATTTGACAATTTCATATTTTTTAATAAATAATAGTTTTTCTCTTAACAAGGTATTTTTAACTGTCATATATCTGTTGGACAACAGAATATTGCATCATTAGGATGAATCTGTTTCTTGCTTAAATAGATTCGAGAGTTAAGAGCAATAAAGATTTCATTCTCTCAAATAAAATATGACGAGTGTTAGAACAACATTATATTCTTAGGAATGTAATGAACTATATATTATCTACATTTAAAAAATCTACAAAGTAAAATAAAACATTTTTCTTTGATGAGTAGAGATATAATATATATTCAAAGATAAATAAATTTTCTTTATCTTAGTGTTTTAAACATAAAATTTACTACTTATTATATAGACCTGCAGTCAGCAAATTTAATGAAAATACATTTGTGATGATCAATAAAGGTTAAGTCTTTCAATAAATATGTTCTCATTGATGAGATTGAGAATATATATCTAAATGATATTTTGATATTTCTATTAAACATTCAGATAAATTATATCAGCAACAGATTAATTTTACAACAGATTTTTAATTACATAATAACCCTAAATCCTTTTTTCTTTATTCTCTGATTTATGATGACAACCATATCAGAGAAAGAAGTTCATTCTGTAATATATATATTTTGCATCACCTTCTTATAGGAATACATGTAGATTGATAATATTTTATAATGAACGTTCGACTGATTGTCAGTTGAGACACAGAATATTTTCATATCAGAGTACTGCTCCGACACTCCAGAAATTTCCGCTCGCAAACATACTATAAAAGCTTGAAAATAAATTACCCTTAGTCATGAATTTTTTTTCAAATGAGTCGTCACTCGTAGAGATGTTTCTGCGTACGGGACAGATTCCCCGTACACAGGACAATATTCATTACAAAATGCGTAGAAACAAAGCTATATGAGATGAAAATTTATTAATGTTCACTTTCATCATAAGAAGCAATATGAATATTTTGACCTTTTGTAGAAGAAGAACTCACCAAATATTGGGAATAAGTTGCATAGAAAGTAAAATAAATAACTTTATTTTGAGAATTTTTTGTCTTTTTTTATCATCACTAAAAGCAATACTTTGCCACCCTAAACTTTTTATGTTACGAAAACATATTCTATACAAAAATTGATGAAGTTTATGCGGATGAATCTATCAATGCACAAATTTTTTGACATTGCGATGAGGTTAATTGAAAGTTAAAAACGGATAGATTATCATACAAGGAAGAAAAATATCAAATTCTGATTTATAATAATTTAAAAAACAATATTTTTCTGTGAACAAGATCCAAAAAACGCAGATTTAAATTCTAAATCTATGCGAGATGTTTAAACACTGATTCACTTACCTTTTGTTGTGAAACTGCCGAATCCCACAATATTTTCAGAGATGACACATTTCAAATCGCTATATCCTTCTGAGATGATACCAAATTATTCCAATGTAAGACTTTCTATAAGAATGAAAATTAATCAATAAATCCAAGACTTAGAGATTGATATGCTAAATGACAAAGTATTTCCTTTTTAAATCTATCAGTTGACCGATTTTCATCTCTGCTATCTAGGAAAACATCAAAGAAGAAGATTTCACAGTGTTCTGGTCAAAACATGGAGAGTTTTCTCGGTCAGGCTATTGTTATTAAAAAAATCAAGGATTTTATTCGTCATCGAAGATATTTCACATCAACTGATCAGATATGGGTATAGTCTTCATACAAAGTCAAGTCGTGCATCAATAGAAAACACTTGAAGAATTAACAGAGAATAATTTTATTTTGGAGCACAAAATTCAAGCAAAGGTGGTATTTCTTCAATTAGTAAACTCAGTTTAGTTCTCACTGATCTTTTTTTGTTGATTTTTAAAAATGCTTCATTTTTGTCATTTCTTTTGGGTGTCGTCTATATTCTTGAGCCAGTAAACATTACTGATGAATACCATCCTATATCTAAAGAAATATTTTACACAGAATTAAAAGCAAAACTATATAATTATTTTTCATGTATATTTTTCTAAAGTAATTACGCTCGGGTGAAATTCACATTTTTGAAATTTACCCGGTGTTCAATTTTCTCTTAAATTTATAATTGTTTAAGAAGCGTCAACAAAGTTATTTTGAATGAGATAAATTGTTTTTTTTTCAAGATTAACTAATATCCAATAAAGAAAAGCATCGTATATACTATGGCCTCATCATTAATGTGACCTTACATAAAAGAACTTACAATCAAAGCTTTTGAAAGCATTACATATTTTTTTTGCCCGGTTCCATGCATATAATAAACACCAGCATGTCTTTTCAAAAAAAGCGAATCTTTAAGAGTTAACTTTGGTTGTTATTGCTGAATTTTCACCAAGGCACGATTTCTATTTGTAATGGTATAGATAAGAATCATATTATGAATCTGTTGACATTATGACTTGATTATTCTACGATTTCGTTGTAATTATCCCTGGTTAAAGTTTTTTATTTTGATGAAATTTTTCCTTTTATAATTTATTCTATATAGGTGTATATTTCAAAGATCCAATCTAAAATACTGAAAGAATTTCTTCGAAGTTAGTTATCAAGCAAATGCAGCATTATTAAAGTGAAGATTTTAAATATTTTAGAAATTGGATTATTCTCGACTGCAGGAAAGGATTTTAGCAGATCTCACGAGTATAATGTTGTCATGAAAGTAAGTTCTACCTAAGATCAGAATAATTTACTTATTGAAATGTAAATTTTAATGATCAGAAAGAAAATCCTGAAAGCCAACTTGCCTCTCAATGGAGTATCGATTTTCACATAATGATTCAATCTAATAAAATTAGCGATACCACTCATCTGATTAACTGAGATTATGTCGATTCGTTTCTAAAACTAAACTAAATGGCTCGTGATTTTGTAGAGAATCTGTGCATTCTTAAATTTAAGATCAGGTTCAAAATTAATAGGATATATAGTGAATGATCTTACAAATAAAATTTTAATATCTCGTGATGTTTTATAGTAATCTCCTATTATAATAAAAAAATTGCTATAAAAAATCTAATTCACTAAAAAATAACTCCTATAACGAGAGACTGTATTGAATTGTAAAAATGGTCTACGATGATGTTAAATTTAAATTCCAGTGGGGTCGATAATTGTCGATTTAATTTGGATATTTACGGAAGGTCTTAAACACTTTGACAAATTTTGGTAGGTGTGATAATTATGATCAAATTTTTCGTATACTAAGGTAAGATAATACTGAAAATGAATTTATTCAAGGCATATTTAATCCTAAAATAAAAGAGATGACTCTTTATACTTTGAATTAATCCAGAAAGGAAAATGGTTGGAAAAGATTTTGAAGATGTTTTGTTATCCTTTTATTTAAATCTAATATTGACTGCCAGACACTTTTTTTTATTTTTTTAGCTTTGTGGATTTACGGAAAATTCGTCTATAGGTGAATTTTCCACAGACTCGCTTAAAAAATATTTAACCCCTAATAAAAATTTATTTTTCTTTTTCCTTTTCATCTCTACTTTCTTTAGTTTTCCATTTGATTATTTTTCGAAAGACATTGAGATAGTTTTCAATATGAAATAAATAATAATTATTATTGTGTTTTTCAAATAGTATTCATATTCATACTCGACATTTTTAAGTTTATATTGCAAACCTATCTTGAGTTGCTCATATTTTAACCGACTTATATCATCAAGTGACATTAGGTTTATGATCAATCGAGCTATGTTTAGTCTTGCAATGCCAGCCTGTGAGTTTATTGCATTGTGAAATCCTTCACAGGCATTGGTAGTGCGAGGGATACTATTTTTTACTCTTTCAAATGCGTTCTAAAAAGTTATCCTATATATTTGCTGTTCATTTTCATTATTTGACGAAATGAACATTCTATCGAAATAAATAAGAAAACTTTTTATATTTTCATCATTTTGTTTCATCGATTTATTCTTCATCATATTAAAAGTCTCTTTAACATCACATGGGTTGACAAAAGATAAGTTCATGATATTTCCTATTTCTTCATTAAATCAATAGTTATTTCTGTATTTATTTAATAGATTCAATTTTCTAATTCGATTCTAACAAGTCTATCCAAAGTGAAAAAAAGGCCATAAAAATCTGTTGGTGAATAAATTTTACTTAAGGCATTGCTAGAGACTTTTTCAAAATCTCTAATAATGAATTTAGGATAAAAGGTTGAATTGGGGCGCAAAGAAAAATCATGACCATAAAAAGTTAAAAAAAGCTTGCCATTTGAAGCAAAAATTAATGTATTTTTTATGAAATAAAGCTATGTTTCTTGTATTCTAAACTAATATGTTTTGATTTTTCTCTTATTCGCAGGCATGAGTAATATATGAAAGATGTTTTTTAAGACTTTTTCTAAATTTGAAGCTTTAATAAACTGTGAGGTGATAAAATATGTTTTTTTTTTATAAAAATAAGAAATATTATACAAGAATGTGGTATTAAAATTTATGTCAAGATGATATAACAAATACTCTCGATTTTTTTCCGAGAAGAAAAGTGCCCAGAGAACAATTATTATTACAGATTAATTCAATTCTTATGAATTATAAAAAAAATGAAGTTGACAAGAACAAAAAACAGGTAAAAAATACTACATTTTATTGCCACTTATTTTGGGAAGTATAATATTTCCTTAAATTATATAATATTGAATCATTATTAAAATTTCGATTTTTTGTCAGTATATTGCCAAGGAGAGAAAATATTCTTTCCACCTCACAGTTTGTGGCCGGCATATTCATGTAATGATTCAATTTATCTTGGGCACCTGCCAAAAGTAAATTTTCATATTGTACTTTTATCGGATGTTTTTCCCAACGTGCTTTGAAATAGTCATGAGCACGATATCGGTCTTCTCCAAAATCGATGGGTTTGATTATTTCTATTGCATTTTAAATTTTAAATGATCTAGATTCAGAAAGTGTCGTTAATTCAACATAACAACTATAATTCAAGATTATGTCTAATAGTTGATTGTAAAGATTATCTGAACTGGCAAGGTGTGATCGCAATATCTGATTTATTTGGCACATTTTATTCGCCTTTTCTTGGAAAATATTTGTAACATATCTAAAATGATTTGAATAATAAGTAAAGGTTTTTAAAAACGATGACCAACGAGTTTTCACGAATTTTGGTAGTAGAGTTACGTCTTTTAAATGGCTTCGAAAATCATCATTAGAATATATTAGGTCGTTCATGTTCATTATGAACTTTGTAAGATTCACACGTTTTTTCATGATATATTCTGAAATATTGTGAATTAAATGAGAAAAACAATAGGGGAAATTGGTTTGAGGCATTGATTTAGATAGTACTCTAGCGGCTTTACCATTTTAGGCTGCACCATCAGCCATAATTAATTCTATTTGACTCTTCTTTAAACTGAATTTGCAAATAACTTCGTCAATCGTGGCAAAAGCACGTTATGATCGACTGTGTCATCAAAAATTTCTAGATTTGCTATAAAAAATTCTTGAGAATTATCTTCAGTTGAAATAAGTGTGAGAGTGTGATTTTTTTTAATTTTTGAATTATCACTAAAAAGATAAATTTTCTTTGTCATAAACATAAATTTGTTGTTCATATATTCCTTATCTATTGCATCCATAATTTTTTTTTTGCAATAGGACTAGAAAATAGATTTATGTCAAGTTCTCTAAATTTTTCTTTTAGATATGGCGAATCAAACTTCCTGAGTGGAATGTTAGATCCTGAAAAAATATGTATTAATGCCTCTCGTATTTTCTTTTGATATTCAATAATTCTTTTTTTTCATCAATCCTATATGCGATTCCGTTTTTGTGTAATAATGTTTTTTCATGATCAACTAGATCAGATTCAAATAAGAAATTTAATTGCTTCTTACAAATCAAGCAATAAATAGCCTTTTTGTTTGCTGTTAGTGCATAAAATTGTGTCCTTTTCTGAATCAAGTTTGTTCTTTTTGAGAACGCAGAGGTTTTCTTCATTTTTTCTTACGGTTATCCACAAAAAAGATCAAAAAGTGATATTTATGAGGTAAAATCGATTTTTATGTAATTTAAAGTCTATTTTCTAACAACTTTTCTCAAAAAGTAAAAATAACAAAATTGGTCAAAAACCAAAAATTTAATTTCAAAAAACTGCTTGAATGTTAAACAAACTTTGATTTTTTGCTAATATCTGTTTTGTTTTTTCATCTCGCCCTATTTTACACTTCTTATAAAGTTTCTGTTTGTAGGTGAAAATTTCAGGCATCAGAAGGGGTGTTCGATGAAAAGTGATAAAATTCAAGAATAAAATCAATGACAAGGCTCTAACTGTAATTTCAACAGAAAGTGAAGTGTTTGAAAAAAAGAGCACGAAGATAAGAACAATTTGAACTTTTAGAAAAAAAAGTACTCAAAGATTGAGAAGCAGCAGCACGAAAAGTAGAATGAATCTGTTTTAGAATTTAATATATTTATTGTTT
>LGUB01000068.1:0-12115 GCA_001432165.1 Pseudoloma neurophilia
CAATCTTACTCAATACAAACAAAGACAAAAGTTCAAAAATGGAAAATTGGAATCAATTTGCAAAAAGCATAATATTAAGAAAATCTATGGAAGAAAAGGATGGCAATGAATGATACAATAAAAAGTTGAACGATTTAACCAATCAATAAAAAGATGGTTATCATTGATATAGTCAACGAATTCATAGCTTGGTAAAGGGTAAACTTACTTAAATGATTTCATATTTACCTATAATAACACAGTTCATTAAACCAAAAGGCAAATTCCTAAAAAACACTTTTTACGAACCACCTATCCAAGAAAAGTAAATGATAATCTCGTTTCTTTTGCCTCTTTTTATTCAAAACTCGCAGATAAAGTTGAAACTGTCGAGTAATAAAAAAAGACATTTGCAAAGAGAAAAGGTTTACGATTATGCCTAGTATCCTTTCTATGATAAAAAAAGAAGAAAATAATAGTTAAGAAACATCCTCATGACTGATTAAATAAATATATTTTTCTGATAATTTATCCTTGAAAATATCATTAAAAATGAATATTGACAGAAATTCTAAATTTTTGTTGTTTTAACTTCTATTTGCTAACTTTACGCTTTTATGAATTTTCATTTTTATGTACTAGCGCGCGTATTTCGATCATCAACAAAGTTGTATTTGGGGTAAATTGTTTTATGCTCGAACTGATTGATTGTACTAGGGCAAGAAAAAAACAGATATTAGCAACGAGAAGATGTTTATTTGATATTTAAGCAGTTTTTCAAAAATTAAATTTTTCGTTTTTGACCAGTTTTGTTGTTTTTGCTTTTTGAGAAAAAGTTTTAAAACAGACATCAAATTACATTATAACCGATTCTAATTCAAAAATATCACCTTTTATACTTTTCATTGACAAAATTAAGAAAAAATAAAAAAAACTATGCGTTGTCCAAAAGAACAAACTTGATTCAGAAAAAAAAAACATTTTCAAGCACTTACAACATAAAAGGCTATTTTTTTGCTCGTTTTACAAGAAGCAATTGAACATACCATTTGAATCTGATCTAGTTGATCATAAAAAAACAATATTGCATAAAAACGGCATCGAATATAAAATCGATGAAAAGAAAAAAAAATTTAATATCAGAAGAAAATCTGAAAGGCGTCAATACATGTTTTGCGGGCTCTAACTTCACACTTCGGAAGTTTTAGTATCTACGAGAAAAATTTAGAGAAGTAAACATAAATGTATTTTCTAGTCTTACTGCAAAAAAATATGGATACAATAGATAAAGAAGAGATGAACAACAAATTTTTGTTTATGACAAAGAAAATTTATCTTTTCACGGATAATTCAAAAATTAAAAAATGATTCACACTTACCTCAACTTGAAACAATCCTAAAAAATTCTATTTTGCTAATCTAGAAATTTTTGATGTCACAGTCAATCATTTACGTGCTGCTAACACAATCAATGAAGTTATCCGTAAATTTAGTTTAAACAAAAGCCAAATTAAATTGATTATGACTGATTGTGTGTCCTATAATAGAAAAGCTGCAAGAATACTATCTGAATTAATGCCCCAGACAAATTTTTTGTATTGTTTTTCCCATTTTCTTCACAATATTCCAGAGTATATCATAGAAAAGCGTATAAATCTTACAAAGTTCATGATTAACGGTCTAATATATTCAAGTGATGATTTCAGAAGCAATCTAAAAGAAGTGTCTCAACAATGAAGATTTCTAATAACTTGATAATCATCATTTTTGAAAACCTGTTCTTATTATTCAAATTATTTTTGATATGTTACAAATATTTTCGAAGAAAACAGATATTTAAATCACTTCTTATTCATTCAGATAATTTTTACGATAAAATATTGGGCATGGTCTTGGATTATGGCTGTTTAATTGAATTAACTACAATTGCTAAATCTTGATAATTCAAACTTCAATGGAAATAGTTAAAACCATTGATTTTTAAGAAGACTTGTTGCTATCTTACTTATGACTATATCAAAGCACGTCGTGAAAAATATCAAATAAAAGTACAATATAAAAATATACTTTTGCATTAACTTATGACAAATTTCTTCATTACATGATATGACAGCTATTGACTGTTAAATTGAAGAATATTTTCTTCTCTGGAAAAATCCTGACTCTAAATTTTATATAATTCAAGAAAATATTATACCTCTTAAAAAATGGACAATAAATTGAAATTTTTTAACATCTATTTCTTCGTTAACTCAATTTAATTTTTTCATTAATATAAATTAAAATTATTTGTAATAATAATTGTTTTCTACTTATTTAATTCTAGGAAAAACATCGAGTGTGTTTTTATATGATCTTTACATGAATTTTAATGGCATATTCTTTTATAATATTTCAAATTTTCATAAAAAAAATATTTTATTGTTTCAAACTTCATTAAAGTTTTGAATTTTAAAAATGTCCAAGGAAAACACTTTTCTTGTTTTACTCATGCAAGTGAATGAGAGAAAAATAAAAACATGTTGTTCCTGAATACAATAAATATGGTTTAATGATATGAAAAATGCTCTAATTAAATGAACAAATCGCACTTTCTTAAAAACTTTTCATTGTCTAGAATTTTATTCAAGCCAAAATTTGAACATAATACAAATCTTTTTTCGGATTCTTTGTATGAAATCATTTGTGACAAAAATTTGACGAAAAATTTAATTTTGAGAAAAAAATTACAAATTAACAAAGCTTTGCCATCTAAAAACTTCAGAATACCTTAAATCTAAAACATGTAGTTCTCGAGTTTCCCTCAAAAAAACATAAATTATACTGAACAATCGAAAAGTGTGCAAGAAAATTTTATAAATATTCATAATTTATTATTTTGATGTTATTTTTTACTTAATGATGGTAAAAAAATGAAATTTAAGAATTTTTTGTATTTTATATAATATTATTCCCAATAAGTTCGATTATTAATATTACTACCGCAATATATGCTATGGTAAATATAAAAAATACCACTGAAAAATATAAAAATAAATTGGGTATTAAATCTATTGAAGAAGAATTTTGGGTTGTCCTTCTCGATAACTGCTGATTGTTAGTTTGAAATGACTCAAAAACTTCTTGAATTATTGGATCATTATTCTTTTCTTCATTTGTAAGAACTTCTTGTACTAACTCATTATTATCAGAATCATGTGTGTCCACAATAACAGACTTAATTTCTTCCAGTTTTAAATTCTTTGGCGGTTCAAATGCCTTCAGAAGTGGATTTTGTTCCATCTTTTCACAATCTATCGAAACAGAAACATCTGAATTAATGTTTTCATCTTTTGACTCAATTTTACCATTTGTATGTCCATAATATGCACTATCAAAAGTTAAAACAATTGTCATTTTCAATGGGCAAATAAAAATTCTTTTATCCATATCTGAAAAGTAAATTTTACTTAGAAATTTTTGCAACAAAGACTATTTAAGTAAATGAAAATATTCGATAATGAGTGAGAATTTTCAAAATATCTAGAATAAGTATATTGTTGCGGTTTATCGGAGTTGAAAAAAGGAGGAAATGCGAAGATCATTGAGTAAAAAAAGATGAAGTATACGTAAAAATTCTTCTTTTATTTTCTTTGTATTAAATTTATCGTTTCAAAGGAGGTTTTATATTTGGTAAATTGTGTCTGATAAAATCTAAAATGGTTTATTGATCTTCAAAAAGAAAATACGATTTTTTGAATCTTTTGAATGTTGTCAGATTACTACGAAACATATTTTTTCGTAATAGGCACATTTGAACAATTGTCTCGTAATCTTAAATCTGACAATTTGAAATTATCTTCTATACACCTCATTTACCAAAACAGATTGTTAAAAGCAAATCAGCTAAAAAGGGAACAGAGTCAAAAAATTCTCTTCATTCTATTTGTGTCGTATTTTCGAGGATTTGGTGAAATACATAGCTGAAATAGAACAACCAGATTTTTACTCTGCCTTGTTGTTGATGAAGTATGACGAAGAGACTGTTTATATAACTCATCTTTGTCGTGCCCACGGCGTTGCCTTGGCCAACATTTATCTTAAAAGTTTTTCAGCCCCTCAGATTTATGATGGAGACAAATAAGAATAATGATCAAAGGACTAAAGGCAACAAGAAGTCGTGGAATGTAGAATGGAAAGAGAAAAGAGGTTTAAGTAGGGATGATAAAGGAAGTAAAGGCAAGTTCATAAATTCCATCTTTGTGTGCCATGCTGAAAAGGGATTCACTCCTTCTATGCAGGTCAGATACAAGTTTAAGAATATGAAGAATATAATTTTAAGAATATGAAGAATACAATTTGAAGAATATGAAGAATACAAAGTGCCACGTTTTGTTGGGAGTCGATTATCTCTCAAATATCTTTCGATATAAGAGACGGTCTCCTCATCAACATTCGGTGGTCTTCTCGCAAAGAAACGAGATTTGTAAAAGGTTTTCTTCATTATCTTGGGGTAGCCTTTTGCAGATTTTTTAAAAAAAAACGGCATGAATTACGTGCTACCCTGAACGTAATATCCTACCTCCTCTCAGCCCACCAGGAACCTTCACGTTTTTTACATTTGTCCATTTAGTTATGATGCCATTTGTTAGTAAAAGTCTGTTTTTGTCGTCACTTATATTTATGATACTGAAAGGCCATCAGATAAATCATCTAATTTTGATGAGCGTGCTGCTTTGACATAGATGCGTTCGTTTAATTTAAATTCGATGTGCTTTCTTCTTTTATTGGGTTTGTCATTTGTTTGTTTAGCAGCCTCTTTTATCAATAAATTTACATCTGGTAATTGAGCAAGTTTTCTTTTTGGAAAGTTTGGGACAATCTTTGTTGCTATTTCTGTTGGGCAAACTTTTATTGTTTCATGTCATGTATCATTCAACAATCTATGTATCATGTCTAATACATTATCAATATGGTGATGTTTGTACATCCGTAGTATTGCATTTATTGATGTATTAATTCTTTCCGAGATGCCATTACATGTAGGATTTCCTGTTGAGCACATAACGTGTTTTATGTCATTTTGATTGCATTTTTCCCAAAAATATGTTGCTGTAAATTGTGTACTCCTGTCTGTGATGATAGTTTCAGGACTTCCGAACTTATCAATCCATATTGTTTTAAGTGCTTTCCATGTTTCGTTACTTGATGGGGTCGTGATGATTTTGCATTGTGTGAATCTTGAATGAGTGTCAGTGATGGTTAGTATGTGGAAATGATTGAAAGGTATACCTTCGAATTTGTGCGCATCAAATGGTCCAACATAATCTAGTGAGATTTTCTGATTGAGGTACGTGCCAGAAAGGCTACCTGTTACTCTGCCATAATTAGTCAGACCATATTTACAACGTTGACATTTTGAACAATCTTCGTGGATTTTATCACACAGGCTCTGTAAATCATTAATGTCACAATGGTTGATGAGTGTGTTTTGCAACTTGTTGGGACCTGGATGTCCAAGGTATGAATGCATATCGTATATAAATTGGAAAGCTGTTTCATTTGGTATTTTAACTGTTGAACCCTCAATTTCACTGTCCTTAATTTGATACTTTTCTTTTAAATTATTAATATCAAATGGCTTTTGGATTTCTTTTTTAATAATCGCCGCGACACGAGAGAGATGATCTGCAGCGTTATTTTCATTGCCATTTATATGTGTTATGACATAGTCATATTCTGATAGTGCAATTTTCCATCGTGCTACTCGGCTTGTTATGACTGGTTTTGTAAATGTACAATTTCTTGAGTCTGTAAAAATTTTGACGTGATTTCCAAGTGTATAAATTCTAAAGTGAATGATGCCTTTCAAAATGGCGAACATCTCTTTTTCAACTACTGAATATTGTTTTTCTGTGTCCGTCAGTTTTTTTGAATACAATCCGATGATGTTATTGTTTTGTTTTAGAACAATACCTATTCCGGTGTCTGATGCGTCACAATACATTTGTAAGGGGGTGTTTTGTTTAAAGTGAGCAAGATTTGTGTTTGTGATAATTTCTTTTTCAATTTCTTGTACTGCTTTTGTGTCAGAATTTGTCCATTTGATTTTCGATGTTTTAAGTTTGTCTGTGAGGAATAATAATTTGTCGCTCAGATTTATTATATGAGGAAGACACCAATATATAAATCCAATCAGGGATTGTAGTTGTTTCTTTGTAGTTGGTATTTTGTGTAGTTTGTTCAATGGGAGAGTGTTCAAATCTATTTTAATGCCATTCTTATCAATCAACTTACCTAAAAATGTTATTTGAGACTTCATTAGTTCACTTTTTTCAATATTGACTGAGATATTGTTTGCTACAATACGCCTTTTAACTTCATTTACATGCTTTACATGGTCCTGAACATTTGCGCTGTGTACTAGTAGATCGTCCAAATAAATTTTTACAAATTCTAAGTCACCAAAGATTCTTGACATGGCTTGTCGAAAAGTTTTTGGTGCATTCATCAATCCTTGAGGCATGCGAGTGAATTCAAAATGTTCGTTCAGAATGACAAACCCGGTTTTGTGTATGTCTGAGTCTCTTACCTTTATTTGATAGTATCCTTGTCTGAGATCAAATTTCGTAAAGATCTCTGATCCTGACAATCCGGTGAGAGTTTCTGAAATCCCTGGGTTGGGGAATGCCATCGCATTTGTGATTGCATTCACAAGTCTGTAGTCAATCAAAAGACGAATTTCTCCGTTTTTCTTGAGTTTTGGAAAAGCTGGACTTGCCCAACCGTCGACACTTTTCCTGATTATGCCAGCTCCTTCTAGTCGTGCGAGTTCTAACTTTGTGGCTTCTCTGATAGCCATTGGGACAGGATATGGTTTACATATTATTTTTTGATTTGATTTTGTTTCAATTGTGTGTTCGATGTTTGAGATGATATTAATTTGACCACTGCTATAGACGAGATCTGACCAGGTAACATCTTGAGCCTTTTTTTGTTCAACTGCACAGCTGAGCTGATTGAGCAGTTTAGTATCAATTTCTCTTCAAAAACGTCATTATCTGTTGCATCTATTTCAATCGGACCGTAATCTGTTTGTATTATCCCGTCTCGGAGATTTAAGATGAATCCATGGGCCTCAAGAAAATCCCGTCCCAGAATGAGGTCATATGCTAGATTTGTTATTACCAGTGCCTTTGTTCGTATTTTTAGATCTTTTTTACTGACTAGAGAAAGTTCGAAGTTCACAGATCCTATGATTTTGCACTCAGTGTGGTTTGCGGTGAATATTTTTGGGCAATTTTTTGACTCTTCAATGATTAACTTATTTTGTTTTGCTTTCTGTTCACTTATTAAGGTATAAGCGCTACCCGAATCACACAATGCTTTGATAGTGGTTTCCTGGACAGTAACATCGATGCTAGTGTTGTAATTGCGTGTCCTAGTGAGTAAAGCTGCGCTGTAGTTTTGGTCTTTCCTTTTTTTTGCCAATGCTATGCGTTTTTGAACAATACAATCACTGTCCTTATGAGGGAAGTCTGGATGGATTTTGCATTTCTCATTTTCTGGAATTTTGTCAGTGGTTAGGTTGATTTCTGATTGTTGCTTTGATGTTTCTGTTTTAACTGTATGTTTTGGCTCTTCTGTTGTTTTCTTTGTTTCGTTTATAATGATTTGTTCTAACCGAAGCAGTTCGATTTTTGCAGCTTCAAAAGATGTGATTTTTTCCTTTTGTAAATAAATGGCGGTGTGTGGGCTCAGATTTGCGAAAAAGATTGTACATAAAAGGATATTTGTATCTTTTATAGAATAATCGAGTGATAGAGCAACTTTAGTGTTTAGAAGTTCTAATTCTGTGATGTATTCTCGTATAAATGCGTACCGATTTTGAATGCAAGCTTTGAATTCGCTAGATAATACAGGTACTGAGTAGTTGTCGAGTGCCAATTTTTTGAGTTTAGTTAATATTGTGGTTGTTGTTTCGCATTTCCCAATTTCTGCTAATATTCTTGGCGAAATTATGTTTGTAAGAATTGCAAGTTGCTGTTGCTCATTCCATTTTGTTGTTCGCGTCTGATTTTCGAAATTTTTTACCCATTTGAAAACATTCTGCTGCTTGACGTCGTCAAGGTGTATCAGAGATATTTCAAATTGAATGTCTAGGTCTGGGACTGAATATTTGGCTTTTGTAACCTGTACATCATATTTGTTTGTATTATTTTCTTTCTGTGCAAGTTCCCACTTAGTCAATGAATTCATTATGCCACGTTTTGTTGGGAGTCGATTATCTCTCAAATATCTTTCGATATAAGAGACGGTCTCCTCATCAACATTCGGTGGTCTTCTCGCAAAGAAACGAGATTTGTAAAAGGTTTTTTTCATTCTCTTGGGGTAGCCTTTTGCAGATTTTTTAAAAAAAAACGACATGAATTACGTGCTACCCTGAACGTAATAAAAGAATACAATTTTAAGAATATGAAGATACAATTTGAAGAATATGAAGATATAATTTGAAGAATATGAAGATACTGTCGTCCCCACGGCGTTGCCTTGCCCAACATTTATCTTAAAAGTTTTTCAGCCCCTCAGATTTATAATGAATGTAAATCAGAACAATGACGAAAGATCTAAAAGTAACAAGAAGTCGTGGAATATAAGGTGAAAGGAGAAAAGTAAAGAAGTTGTAATGGGATTGATTAGCCCGATAAGTGAAAATGGCCAATACTGATTGGTTATGATAAAGGGGCACATGCATATAAGCCGTGTGTGTCATGACCCCATCGTATCATAGACCATGACAAAGAGTAATAAAGTTCCGAGATCTCAACAAACCTCTTCTTACAGAAGTAAAGAAAAGTTCAAAATTTAAACAAGGCAGATAATAATTAATTTGAATCCAAGTATTTGTTGTTTAAGAAATTTGATAAAAATGAAAAAGAATTGAATATTTGTAAAAATTCTGGACTGGATTCCATATTTTCCGACAGAGGGGATATGGAATCACAAGGATATAGAAAATATTTTTTTTTGAATTTTATGGCAGAAAAAACAACTCAAGAACTTTTAATTTTTCTTTAAGAAAATAAAAATAAAGATTCAATAAAATAAAATTAAAATAATGAAAAAAAATTGATGTGATAACGACAAAAAAAAGATTTTCAAACATTTATTTTTATTCAATGACACATTGAAAAATAATATTTTACTAAAATACAATAATTGCATTTTAACTTATATAATAAATAAATTTGTATTTTCTCATTTTTTATATCTTCGGGGAATATTGAAACTGGCGTCCTTTCGGGGGAAAGTGGCCAGGTCAAACTTTTTTTGGTCTTTAATTTTCTTCTCACCCTAATTTAAATTAATGTACAAATATTTTTTCGGATTCTTTGTAAAAAATCTTTTGTATGGGAAATTTAACAAATAATTCAATTTTGAGAAAAAAATTGCAAATTTACGAAGCGTTAGCATCAAAAAATTTCAGAATACCTCAAATCTAAAACATGTAGTTATCAAGTTTTCCTCAAAAAATTCTCAATTTTATTGAGCAATCAAAAAGTTTACAAAAAAATTCTTGAAATCTTCATTGTTTATTGTTCTGATGTTATGCTTTCCTCAAGATGGTAAAAAATGAAGAATACTTTGTATTTTATCGTTAATTTTTCACCATTTGTTTGATTAAAAATAATATAAACGCAATAAATGATATGAGAAATGGAATACAGAAAAATATAATCAGTATTGCACTTTTTTCATTAGATAAAATATACATTGGTGAAGAATTTTCGGTTGTCCTTCTCGATAACTGCTGATTGCAGGTTTGAAATGACTCAAAAGTTTCTGGAATTATCGGATCATTATTCTTTTCTTCGTTTGTAAGAACTTCTTTCACTGACTCATCATCGGAATCATGTGTGTCAACAATGACAAGCTTAATTTCTTCCAATTTCAATTTTTTTGACGGTTTAAACGCTTGCAAAAGTGGATTATCTTCAATATTTTCACTATCGATCTGAACTGGAACATCTGAATTAATGTTTTGATCATTCGACTCAGTTTTACCATTGTTATGTCCATAATATGCACTTTCGAAATTTAAAACAACTGTCATTCTGAATGAGGGTAGTGTCAATTTGCTTATATACATATCAAGAAAGTAAATTTTGATCTAAAATTCAACATTAAAGACCATTCAAGAAAATGACAAAATTATTAATAATAAGTGCAGCAATTTGAAAATAATCAAAATAAGAATCTGGTCACGTTTTATTGCAATGGAGGGAAAACACCCCCATTCCAAAATGATCACATTCCGTTCTTGGTAAATGAACAATTAAAATAGAATTGTAAATTAACATTAGTGAATTTCAGAGAGATGAATTAATTTCTTTTAAAACATTAAAAGTTGTAAATATAAGTCAAAGTTACTATGAATAGTCTATCTAGAAGATCTAAATTTCAATTTACTAAAATTTTAGCTTAGTCATTTTAATAGCTCAAAATTCTTATGAATATTCTGATTTTTGTTGAATGTCTTATTGCTCCTTGTGAAATTAGTGATAATCGTGAATGGTTTGATGAAATCAACTCTAAAATTTTTATTTTTTACTAAACCTTGAAATGTGCAAAGACACATCAATTAATCCATTAAAATAAAATCAATAACTTTTAAGCTGAAATGAAAAAAGTGTATGAAAACTTTTATTTCAAAATATTACATGTCTTATAGATCTTATCTTAACCTCTTCATTACAAAATGGCATCCTCTGATCAAAACTGAGTAAGGAATGACAATAGAAGCAAATGATCTCTCTCAAAGTATTTATAAAATGAAACAAAACCTTCAGAATAAATCATTTCTTGCTAAAAAATGTTATTCAATTTTATAAAATTGAGATTTTTTCATCAATTCGTTTAGAACAAAATTTTGAAAAAAATCATCACTCACAATTTGATAATGGTAAATGAAAAACCAAAGAGATGTGCTACTAAGTAACAAAACAAGATAAAAACGAATAAGGACATTATTATCAGTAAAAAGTCAAAACAGAATGATTTGATCAAGAAATATTCAATAACAACTGGGCAGATAAAACATGTTTGTAAAAACAAACATCATTTTGCCGCTTTGAATTTGAGGATGATGAATCAAAACAGAAAACGAGAGTGTGCACTACAAAAGAAAACTGTGCGCAAATAGAAACATTCTATTATGTGTATATTTAGCTTGAAAAAAATGCGTTTGTTCCTCTAGAGTCAATAGCAAATGATTTTATAAAAAAGTGTGAGACTTCATGTCAAATCACTGTGTTTTTTTAAAGCCAGTTTCTTTACTTAACATTTTAAAATTTGTTCAATACGTTAAGAATCTTTTTTTACGAAGAATAAATTAATCAAACCTTTTTAAAAATATTTTCAAATTAATACTCTTAAGAAGATATTTTCAATATTGATGAAACTTTTCTATGAATCAATGAGCTCATAAATAAATCTTATGTAATTGACAGAAAAAAAAGATTACAAAAGTAAAATCCAAATATGACAAAAATAACAGTGATGCAACAAGTATATCTTAAAGGAAAGAAACTGTCAACTTTGAATATATGACAGTAAAAGATATCTTAAAAATGTTTATAGGATCACTTTAAATCTGCAAATAAAAGTGCCTGGTAATAAGAGTGTTTTTTTCGAATATACCAGCTCATTCAATGATCAAAGACAGAATGAATGATTCAAATCATTTATTAAGCGAAAACAAGATCAAATCAAAAGAATTAGTCAAAAGAACTCCTTTTTAATTCAGCTTTTAGAATAGGGTATAAAAAGGTCATTAAAATAAAGATACAGAAAATACTCAAGTGTATTTATAACAGAATTTTTCTTGCAAAAAAATGGATCTCATGAATGGCCCTAAAGGTATTAATTTTGCGAAATTTTTAACTTTGATTGTAAAATCGTTTAAAGAAGTGACTCTATCTCTGATTGCAAATTACTTGAGAAACACGATAATTTTGGAAGAGAATAATATAGAACCTGAGCAAAATACATGGGATCATTAATCATCAAAAGAATTCAAGGATTTTCTTGATGAACTTGTCAATTACCAAAAAAATTAAAACATTAAAAATATCACAGAAAAAATATTTGATGATTG